>JAXIVD010009518.1:5000-10000 GCA_036785275.1 Cancer borealis | reverse complement strand
AGAGATACCGTGAGTCTTTAGTTTGTTAAGCAATCGTTGATGGGGAACTTTATCAAAGGCCTTTTGAAAATCCAGATATATGATATCTACTGCTCTGCTTTCATCGTACGTGTCAAAAACATTGTGAAAGAAGTCTAATAAGTTAGTTAGACATGAACGTTTATTACGGAAACCATGTTGTGAGGGTTTAATTATATCGTTGTCTTCAAGGAATTTCACCATATTGTCACGAATGATTGTCTCCATTAATTTACATACTACTGACGTCAGACTGATTGGCCTATAATTTCCGGGTTGTGACTTGTCTCCCTTTTTGAAGATTGGGGTTACATTAGCACGTTTCCAATCTGATGGAACTTTACCAATCCTTAAGGATTTATTGAATATGATTGCAAGCGGTTTACTGATCTGATGCTTGACCTCTTTCAAGATTCTCGGGGAAATTTTATCTGGTCCAGGGGTTTTATTAGTTTTCATCTTATCGATTTTTTGTTCAACGTCATTTTCTACGATGAGTAATTCGTTTAAGAAGTTTTCGGTTCTTCTAGTCTCGAGTGGTTGAAACGATGAACAATCCTCTTCTGTAAATACGGATGCAAAAAAGTTATTTAGGATTGTAGCCATTTCATTTTCGTCGTTTGTGTGATTTCCTTGTCCTTTAGTAAGTGGACCGATATTACAGGTAAGGGGAGGAGGAGGAGGAGGAGGAGGAGGAGGAGGAGGAGGAGGAGGAGGAGGAGGAGGAGGAGGAGGAGGAGGAGGAGGAGGAGAGAGGAAAGGTTCAGTTGATATCGAGAACGGATGAGAAGAACAAAGTCTGAGAAAGGGAAGAAATACTTTTTGTAGACATGGGGAGGAGGGGAGGGAGGTTAGAGGATGCATAGTATGGGAAAAATGGTATTTAATGGGGAGTACACACACACACACACACACACACACACACACACACACACACACACACACACACACACACACACACACACACACACACACACACACACACACACACACAAACACACACACACACACACACATATATATATATACCAAACATGAACCAGTGAATTCACAACCCTATTACAGTGAGCCTCGCAAACACGTCGCCTACACAGGAGCTCACAGGCTACACCTCTGACACTAATCCTCATCCTTCCCCTCCCCCTCCCCCACCACCCATTCTGTGACCCCGAATCCCACTCTCAACCCACATATGAACTCCTCACGAAACCTCCACAAGCTTAAGATGGCCTTCAGGAGGGTCTAGTCTAGTACAATGGAACAACCTATTCCTCCTCCTCTTCCTTCCTCCTCTTGATAAATGTACTGCATATATGAATAAAATTTTCCCCAAATACACTTAATTTTTACGTTACTATGCGAGTTTGATGTGCATACTCGTGGTGGTTCGCTGAATACTTTAAACTTCATATGAGGGAATTTGTTTTGCTTCACATATTCCCAAAATAACTTCATTGAAAATTCCTATTGAAATGGAAAACGATAGATATAGATACACCAAAAAATTATTCTCGTCAACTTGATTACATTTGGCAGCCAATCTAACCAGGTGAGTCGCCTCACACCCACTCTCTGTTGAAAACTCTTGTAGGTAGAGGAGAATTATTATCCTGCACAATCACATCAACTCGAGCCTCTCCCACCTACCAACATATGTGATAAAAAGAAAAGAAAAAAAAGAACTCCATGCGTGTTCTATTGGTCGATGGTCACCCTGTATCTTAACAAAGGATTCTCACTCACTCAAGTCATCTGCACTAAGATAATGTATTATTAACTTCCTTCTTCATAAGGATTTGCTAAGAGAAGCGCCTTAGATAATTTGACGTCAATCACACAACAGTCCTCACCTTAGAAAAAAAAAAATCCTGCGTCCTTTCCTACAGTAAGTTGTCCTTCACCCCACCCCCTTAACACCCGCCCTTGACCCAGCCTGACCTGCACCACGCAACCCTTGTAATCAACAGCAAAGCAAAAGATTCACCTTTGATCTCGCTTTCCTAGTACAGACTACAAAGGTTCCTCTTGCTATTGTTTTTCATACAG
This sequence comes from Cancer borealis, assembly GCA_036785275.1. Classification (NCBI taxonomy): domain Eukaryota; kingdom Metazoa; phylum Arthropoda; class Malacostraca; order Decapoda; family Cancridae; genus Cancer; species Cancer borealis. The sequence goes on along the minus strand of JAXIVD010009518.1, from coordinate 7,936 downwards.
TGTTGTTACTATTATTTTGTTATAGTGATTGCTTTGCCGCTGTTACTGTTGTTGTTGAATTTGTTCTTGTACTTCATTAATACTAGAAGACCAAACACGCATCAAGCTCTTACATTTTCTTAGGTCACTTTTTTACCCCCAACCCTTGTTTAGAGTACCATTCCCTGCAGAAACCAGCAGCTCCAGGGGGAAGGTGTGTGTGTATTTGATTGGGTTGGATTGGCTCAGGGCTAGTAGAGGTATGAAGGCCGAGAACACGACTGACAGGAAGCTGGTAATACAATCCATTAAGCAAAGCGGCTTGACACGCCCCGGTCACTGGGTTAAGCCTTGTTCGGGGATGCAGGGCGAGTATATATTTTTTTCTATCACTTTGCAATTTAGTTATTACATTCCTACATACACACCTACACACCTACACACACACACACACACACACACACACACACACACACACACACACACACACACACACACACACACACCACACACACACACACACCTATAAAAGTAAGGTTGTGGCAAGGCAAAAGATGGAGGCTCTCGACACCACAGCCTAAAACAATTTCTTAGGAGGATAGGAAAGAAGGAAAACGAATGGGGAAAGGGTGGAGATAAGGAGGGAAGTGAAGAGTTAGTAGAGTGGAGGAAGAAAAGAAGAATGAGAGGGAGGAAGAGAGTGTGTGCGTTCAGTTTGTAAAGAGGAGAGAGAGTCTACGGAAAAGAAAAAGAAGGAAAGACAAAGAAGAAGTATATAAGGAAACGAGGAAGAAGAGCGTAAAATTAATGATACAAGAAAGAGGAGAAAAATTGTGACCATAAAATAAAGCGAAAGGGGAAACAAGGGAAAAATAAAAGGAAAGGAAAAGGAAAACGAGAAGAAAGAGGACGAGGATAAAGACAGAGAAGAAGAGGAGGAGGAGGAGGAGGAGAAGGAGGAGGAGGAGGAGGAGGAGTACTACAAGACCGAAGAAGAAAACTAAAAAAATAAAGCCTAACAGCTAAGATTATGAAGAGAAAATGAAACATTAAATGTGTGTGTGTGTGTGTGTGTGTGTGTGTGTGTGTGTGTGTGTGTGTGTGTGTGTGTGTGTGTGTGTGTGTGTGTGTGTGTGTGTGTGTGTGTGTGTGTGTGTGTGTGTGTGTGTGTGTGTGTGTGTTTTGCCCATACACTCACTCTCTTATCACCATCCACTTCTGCATCACCATCACCACTTAGCAAGACACTACCACCACCACCTTTCAGACCTTTTCCTCAACAACCTTTACACAAAATCAAATCCTCGACTCATCAAATAAAACCCCGCCCAGTAGCAAGAAGGTTTAAGGGGATAGCGGGAGGCACCTGCATGGGAGGCCAGCGGAGTGATGCTTATAGAGGGTAGTACTTCAAGTCTTGTCTGGATGGAGAACGTAACATCGATCTTCAACAAACTCACCTTTTCTTCCTAAAAAACAGACAAACAAACTCATTGAAATTTCTGTGTACAATTCTACGGACTATAACATATTACTGATTTTTATTATTGCATGCGGTATAATTATGGAATGTATAATGGTTATGCTAGACTACATCAACGCCACACAATAGATAGATAGATAGATAAATAACATACAATTACCTTCATTGCTTGAGTTGCACAGTTGCCAGATCAAGCAGCAAACCTTTATTTATATACACACGATTGCTTGCTTGTCTGCGATTTATAAGTTTCCAAAAAAAATATATATATATAAAAAAATGTTCTAAATTTGGCCAAAAAGATGAATAAATAAAGAAAATAACTGCCAGGATCAATTAGTGAGGCTGACGAAAGCGCCAATGTGAGCAAAGGCTACCTAATCCAGGAAGACAAAAGAACAAAGGCGACGACTGAAAGAAAGGAAAGAAAGAAAGGAAAAGAGAGTAAAAAAAGAAAAGTGATCATTTGACAGAGGACAGAGATAAATAGATAGATAGATAAAGATAGAGATAGAGAGAGAGAGAGAGAGAGAGAGAGAGAGAGAGAGAGAGAGAGAGAGAGAGAGAGAGAGAGAGAGAGAGAGAGAGAGAGAGAGAGAGAGAGAGAGAGAGAGAGAGAGAGAGAGAGAGAGAGAGAGAGAGAGAGAGAGAGAGAGAGAGAGAGAAAAAAAACTGAAGGGGTCGAGACAAGGGAACCGTCTACAAAGGGACAGATTAGATGAAAGAGAAGTGGAAGATCTGGCCGCCACACAATGGATGTCAAAGTTATTATTGTTAACAAGAAAGAAAGAGAGAGAGAGAGAGAGAGAGAGAGAGAGAGAGAGAGAGAGAGAGAGAGAGAGAGAGAGAGAGAGAGAGAGAGAGAGAGAGAGAGAGAGAGAGAGAGAGAGAGAAAAAAAAAAAAAGAAGAATTACATCATCATACATACATATCCCTTTATCATGATCTAAAGATAGGTTTAAAGACCCCTAAGTTTTGTGAAGGAACTTGAAAAGCCTCTGGGGAAACGAATGAAGAAGAAGAAGAAGAAGAGGAGGAAGGAGAAGGAGTTTAGGGAAAGGGAAGAGGTATGGAGCTTAGGGTTAAGGTAGGAAGGATAGGACGAGCTAGAGAGGTGGAAGTAGAAGGGGACGGAGAAAGGAGAGGGAATCAAGAGAGGAGGGATCTTAATCTTAAGTAGATCGGTGAACAATTGGGAATGAGAGAATATGGAGTGAAGATGGACACGTGTGGGATATGGATTAGTGTGTGTGTGTGTGTGTGTGTGTGTGTGTGTGTGTGTGTGTGTGTGTGTGTGTGTGTGTGTGTGTGTGTGTGTGTGTGTGTGTGTGTGTGTGTGTGTGTGTGTGTGTGTGTGTGTGTGTGTGGTGTGTGTGTGTGTGAGTGAGACTGGCAGACATACACATACATACATACATACAGGTGGACAAGAGTAGGACGGGGACAAGTAGTAGTGTAAAGTGCAAGTAGTGT
>JAXIVD010009517.1:12500-15253 GCA_036785275.1 Cancer borealis | reverse complement strand
AGAATATCCTCACATATGCAGTAAATGCCAAAGAGAGAGAGAGAGAGAGAGAGAGAGAGAGAGAGAGAGAGAGAGAGAGAGAGAGAGAGAGAGAGAGAGAGAGAAGAGAGAAGAGAGAGTGAGCAAGCCTGCTTTGAGCTTTGAGCTTGCAACACACTCACCAGGATTGCCTGTTGTGTTCGCCCTGCGGGAGGCTGATTGGCTGGATGCTCGGCGTTGGATGACAAGAGGCGTCATCCTTGTTATTATGGGCGGGACAGTATTTCCTTTAATTTATATTAATTAAAAGCTGTCATACGGAAAGTCAAGACTGCATGCCTGAGAAAATCCTTCAGGTGCATCATAGAAGTAGACAGCGATTCCTCAAGAGTTTATCTAAGTCTTATCAAAAATAGGGAAAATAATGGGGATAAAAAATTGAGTCTTGAAAATCATCATAGGTAATGGGGATTTTTCTTCAGCCAGAATATTGGTACTTGGGAAACTTTTTCTTTTCTGTTAGGGCGGCGAGGCTCAAGGTGTCAGTCTTGATCACTTTCTTGGCCTCCTTTAGCTGCTCCATTAACTTGGCTGTCTCCAGTTAACAAGATTAACAATTCTCTTCGTACTCCCACCTCCTGCCTCCTCGCTTCCTGCCTTCTCGCCTCCTCACCTTCTCGCCTCCTTGCCAACCACGCGCCACTAGAAAATTTATGGCCCAAGGGATAACATTTCCAGGCTTCATTTTGTGGTCTGGTGAAGAATGTTGTTTAGAGTGTTGCAAGGAGAATGTCTGATTTATAATTGAGTTCTCTCTCTCTCTCTCTCTCTCTCCTCTCTCTCTCTCTCTCTCTCTCTCTCTCTCTCTCTCTCTCTCTCTCTCTCTCTCTCTCTCTCTCTCTCTCTCACGCACACGCACACGCACACGCACATACACACACACAGGCTGCTCCGTCAAATCCTCGTCTATTCATCACGAATCCTACTATCTCCTTTTTGGCAACTGCATAGAGAGTACCGGATATCTATGACTCTTCCTCCTCCTCCTCCTCCTCCTCCTCCTCCTCCTCCTCCTCCTCCTCCTCCTCCTCCTCCTCCTCCTCCTAGGCTCTTAGTATTTCAGGGTGGAGACGAGGCTTTTGTATGGCTGTTTAACACCTTACAAGCCATCATAGTTTGTGACCTCGACTTCACATGTCTTTTGGGGTTGATGTGGGCGTAGCTTAGTGGCTTAATCGTTCCTCTTTTGGGCGATGTGACTCACTGCGGCATGTGGTTAACGGCTTAATGGCTTGGCAGACTGTTTATGCATCCCGTAAGTGGTGACTCACGTGACTTGGTGCTGGAGAGGGCGAGGCGTGACTGACTGACTAGATGACTTGTGTTCTAGTCATGGTGGGCATTCGTGTGTTACAAACGTAGGACGTGAGGGTGTGGAAGGGCGTGTAGCAGGGCGAGGAGTAGCAGTAGGTGCCACAGCGCCCCCCGAGGACCTGGCAGCTTGGTGCCCCCATTGGTTGCATGGCGGCTTGGTGCTCACCTGAGGGGAAGGAAGGGAGGGGACAGTGAAGGAAAGCATGAATCGTAAAGGGGACTGGTGTGGCGACAGGAGGGAAGGGAAATATATTCTTAAAAGTACTACTAAAAAAAAATGCATCAAGTTTGAAAAGAGTAAAAACATGATTATACATTGTCGACCTGTATTAGTGGAGGGATGTGTTTTAAATATAATAAAAAAAGATAAAGATTTTCCAACTATTGAATATATGAGTGTATGTGATATATCAATACACATCAGCTAAATAGATGTGCAACTGAAATGTATTAATTAAACATCTACATAATCCAGAAGCGAGTGAATGGTTCTTGAAGCCTTCCAGTTCTATGTGTTTATTCTTGACGCTGGAACTGGAATCCAAACATTACTATACTTTTTAGTAGACTCTTTATGAGGTGGATATGATAGTTATTTGTATTAGAAAAAAGGATATAGGTAATCAACGTACATGATAACATATAAAGAAAACATGGAATAGAATACCAACACACACACACACACACACACACACACACACACACACACACACACACACACACACACACACACACACACACACACACACACACACACACACACACACACACACACACACACACACACACACACACACGAGAATCAACCTTATCAATACAAAAGTTTTAATTATCCACAAGCTACTTAATATTATTTGCTATTTATATGCTCTCTCTCTCTCTCTCTCTCTCTCTCTCTCTCTCTCTCTCTCTCTCTCTCTCTCTCTCTCTCTCTCTCTCTCTCTCTCTCTCTCTCTCTCTCTCTCTCTCTCTCTCTCTCTCTGGGGGTTCCATTTTCTCCTTTCCTCCTACATTCTGCCTCTCATTCTCCGTTGTAACGTAATTAAGTCGGTTTCTGTGGCCTCATCTCCCCTCTCTCCCCTTCCTCCTTGTCCTCCTCCCTCCCCCTTTTCCCCTTACTCCCCCATCTTCCCCTTTGGTCATGTCCCTGCAGGTCCTATCCTCTTTCGCTTCCATAATCCTGCCCTTCATCTCCTCTCTCTCCTTTGGTGTTTCTCTCTCTCTCTCTCTCTCTCTCTCTCTCCTCTCTCTCTCTCTCTCTCTCTCTCTCTCTCTCTCTCTCTCTCTCTCTCTTTCTCTTTCTCTTTCTCTTTTTATCTATCTATCGTTTTCGTTATGCATATTTCTTTTTTTTCTTTTTTTTCCCTCTTCTGTCTTCTTTCATTCCTCTTTCCTCCTCC
>JAXIVD010009517.1:0-10000 GCA_036785275.1 Cancer borealis | reverse complement strand
AGCCCTTCACTCCCCATCACTTACCATTGAGTACGTGCAGCATCACCGAGGCAGGCTCCCCGTTTGAAGGACTGCAGGTGTATCTCCCCGTGTCCCCCGGTCCAGCCTTCTTCACAAGCAGGTGACTCACAGTATCCCGCCCATTCTGTGTGTGCACCCTCACGCCCCCCCGCCCCTCGTAATCTATCACCTGAGCGTGCGGGGGGGTCGGACGCGGAGTATCTGTAGGTGTGAGGGACAGGTGACAGAGTGGCAGTGTTGGGTGATTAGGGCCCTGGTTGTGGAAGAGCATGCAAGGCTGGAGGATCAAATTGGGTATCGGTGAAGAACGCAAAGAAGGAGGATTGCAGCAGGAAATGGCGTGATGGAGATAATGGGATGAGCGAAAAAGGTGTTAACGAGGAAGAGAGAAAAAAATGAAGCTATGTGAATTGAGAGGAAAGAAATAGTTGATTGGGAGAGGGAGAGAGAGAGAGAGAGAAGAGAGAGAGAGAGAGAGAGAGAGAGAGAGAGAGAGAGAGAGAGAGAGAGAGAGAGAGAGAGAGAGAGAGAGAGAGAGAGAGAGAGAGAGAGAGAGATCATATAGTCTCCTTCCTCTCTGTTTCAAGGCTACCGGGAAACTATCCTCTAATCGCCCTGGAAAGAGGTATCTCCGAGCCTCATTTCCGTGCCAATTAATGAAGAAAAGATGAACCTTGTGATCGATTGACGAGCCATTGAAGCCGACCGATTAGTTACGTATTGGACGTGTGTGTTTTTGTAACTAGAGATGCTTATATATGTGACTATTTCGTCCGTATCATATATATATATATATATATATATATATATATATATATATATATATATATATATATATATATATATATATATATATTGCATACAGAATAGCCATCTAATCTATATATTCATCTCTATACTTTTCCCACTTCTCAGTAATTAAATTTTCACATGAATAATAAAAAAAGAAGCTGACAGATTAGCTTCATAGTTTTGCGTGTTCCAATATTAGCACATGATTTAAATGACATTCAAATTGCTACACAAAATGATAAAAATAAACGATGGTACATAAATATAGAGAGATTAACACACATTTCTCGTATCAAAATTGCTTCATATCTTATATATTTGACGTGCGAAAAAGTTAGGAAATTGCAATCAAATCATCATAAGAAATTGCACATTATAAACTTTCACAGCAATAAACAATAAAAGTTTGTATCGCTTGACTCAGGAAAATGAGTGACGCAAAGAAGGAAACTGAAATTGAGAAAGTTTCGGGACGTGTAATTGTGAAAGAGTGTAAGTGTTCCACCTCGTGTGGCAGAGGACTGTGTGTGTCTCTTGGGGTGCATCTACTGTGTGTGTGTGTGTGTGTGTGTGTGGGTGTGTGTGGGTGGGTGTGGGTGTGGGTGTGTGTGTGTGTGTGTGTGTGTGTGTGTGTGTGTGTGTGTGTGTGTGTGTGTGTGTGTGTGTTCGCAACAAATATTCTGTTTTTTCTCTACCATCCTCCACAGTATTTATTGTAAAAAGAGTGAAAGTGTCTGAACCCAATTTTGTATAGTTCATTTTGGATTTTTTTTGTGTATGAATGTAACTTTGCAAATGCGATTAATCCTTTTAGTGTCGTTCCGATAAATGAAGTAAATGAGAAAAATCATCTACGTGGAAAATAACATAAAAGTTTTACATATTCGCAGGCCAAGCAAGTCATGCATATAAAAAATAAAACGTTAAAAAAAAATATTACTAAGATACCAAGAACCGGATGCAAGATCAATCAAACCAATACATTTCACTAAAATACAAAAAAAAAAAAAAACGAAAGAAAAAATACAGATTATATTACAGGAAAATAAAAGGCAATAAACCAAAATTAGAAAAACAAGAAAAAAAAACATTCAGTGTAAGTTAGGTATTCTCCAACAAGGCACAACGTAACTAACCTTGTCGTGATGGTACCAGTAGATGAAGACAGGGCGTTCCGTACCATGAGTTACCACACACGTCAGGTTAATGGGAGAACCACGGTGGACGTAGATCTCAGGTGCGTTTAGAATCCACGCTCTTGGCACTATTAGGTAAAGGAAGGGAGTGTAGGGTAGCGTGGAAGGGAAGGGGAAGGAGGAGAGGTAAGGTGTAGAAATATAGCATTGTGGTGGTTTGAGAGGAGGGAGGAAGGAGGGAGAAAAAAATAGTTTGTTGAGTTTCACATTGTTTGGAAAAATCTGAAGACCATCATAACTCCCTACAAACAGTGTAACTTCCTCTTTGTGTGTGTGTGTGTGTGTGTGTGTGTGTGTGTGTGTGTGTGTGTGTGTGTGTGTGTGTGTGTGTGTGTGTGTGTGTGTGTGTGTGTCTATGTGTGTGTCGTTGTTCACGCTCTTGCCACATAGCAGCTCCATGCCCTTTTCACACTGACCAAGCATCTCCAAACATACACACACACACACACACACACACACACACACACACACACACACACACACACACACACACACACACACACACTATACCATGACCACGACCCTTCCAATATTGAACTCACTGCACTAACTTCTCTCTCTGACTGTAATATCCGGAAAACTACGACTATTTCTGGCTGTGGGTTCTCCTCTTCCCTCTGGCAGCTCATTTCAGGCCAAATTTCTTGCTACTGTTGTTGTAGATTTCTGTAGATTTATTTAGTTTTCTGGCTCTGTGTTCTTTGGTTTTCCTTAGCGTGTATGTGAAATAGATAGATAGATATAGATAGATGGAGAGATAGCTAGATAGATAGGTAGATAGATCAGCACAAAGAAAGAAAGAAAGGACAGGAAGAGAGAGAAAAAAGAGAGAGAGAAAAAAGTTCACAAAATTGCCTATCAAAAACACCCATTTATCTTTCCAGTGTGCATTATGTCTACCTTTGGATCAAGTTCGTCACGTGTATTATGCTCAGCTATCGAATGCTCGTCTGCTTTCATCCCTTTCATTATCTGAAGCGAAGTAGGAAGCCTTGAAATGGAGCACGTTCCTAAAGAGCTATTGGCATATCAATTTTGTATTCATAATGGTAGTGCTGTATGATTGATGAGTGTAGAATGTACCTATATGCTTTATAGGCTCCTTCCTGCATGCTATTAGGTAGTTATCGAGGCAAAGCAATTGGAGGATTAGGTTGTTATAGTAAAATATGTATAAATATATATGTATACTTGTGAAATGATATGAAATGTGGTTCTGTTTTTTTTATGTAATTTATACTGGTTTTAACTTCAATTATTTTTTTATATAAGTTGAATGGGAATATTTTTTTTTCTCTCTCTCTGTCTCGCACTCTCAAAAATAAAATAAATATAAAAGCGAGCAAAAAGACTTGAAATTAAATCATAATGTTGTTTGACGTCACTGCCACGGGATGGAAAAAGAAATAATAAATGGAGAATGAAAGGCGATTTATATACTTTTTTTTACAGTCAAGAGTGAGGTTGATGTGCTTCACCGACGTCAGTATTATTTTGTTCCTCCAAGTGTGTCAGGAAGCGAACTTAATTTCACTCTTCTCTGTCCTGCTGGTATTGCCTCTGTCTCTCTTGTTCTTTCCTCAAATTTCTTTGTATCTATATTCTTCGCTCACTGCTTTCATTTCTTTCTTTTTTATCATTCTTTTTTTTTTTCATTATCTAACTCTGTTCTGCTTTTCAGTTTCTTTATTACTACAATTTTTCACTTTTTTTTATATGCATTCCTGCTTTCATCGCTTTTATTTTCTAACTTTCTATTCCTTTCCATTTATTCTTTTTTCAGACACTTTCCTCTTGTACCAACGAATTTTTTTTTTACATTTCAAATCATCCATCATTTTCATTCTCACTCGCTATTCCACATGTTCTTAACCTTCTGCTTCCACTTCATCTTGCTCTCCACCTTCCTCTCGTCCACTTATAATAAAACAAGAGTCAGTAAGTGTGATGTGGTGTATGAATTTAGATGAATAATACTTTTTTTCCTCTCTTTCTTTTCCTTCTATTTATATTTAACTTTTTGTTCTCTCTCTCTTTGTTCTCTCAATCTGCTTTAATTTTCTGCCTGCCTGTCTTTTCTTTTCTCTCTCTCTCTTTCTCTCTCATGCTGTTTTTTTTTTCTCTATTCAAACTTCTTTTCGATATTGTATTTTTTTTTATTCTCTACTAATACAACGTACATACATACACACGTACTTTCCTTCTTTCCTTCCTTCCTTCCTTCCTTCCTTCCTTCCTTCCTTCCTTCCTTATGTTTATCCTCCATTCCTCACACCATTCAACACGTCGGTCTAATAAGATATAAATAAACATGATTCTAGAGAAAACTTTTGCTTTTGTGTGTGTTCGTGTTTTTTTTTTTTCTTCTTCTTTTTTTCCATCTTCGTTGTGAAAAGAAAATGGATGTGAGTGTATAGCTTACACAGCGACGTCGCGAGGGTATGCTAATGTATTTGAAAAGATCCTACATACATTCTACCTGAGTGGTCTGACTTGAGAACCTTTTAAACACACACACACACACACACACACACACACACACACACACACACACACACACACACACACACACACACACACACACACACACACACACACACATTCTCCTACTCTCAATATCCGTCCAACCAGAAATAACCCTTACTTTTCTTTTTTTTACATAGCATAGTATACAAAATCCATTCCACATTCCTTTCACCAACAATTTTTAAACTCACCCTTGCAAGACACTACAAACAGAAGGTAAATTGACGAAGAGCCTCAATTATCTTCCCTCAGACATGGTACTAAAACCTTAAAGACACAGTTGTTAATACACTTTCCAGGCGATATATTCTACCACCAGTGTGTTTTGGCGTTCCAGGAAGCAGGAGAAGCCTGAGAAGGGGATGGGTTACCTAGGGCGGGATGGTAGGTAAACAAATACGTGTAGGGGGAGAAAGCGTTGAGAGAGAAAGAGAGAGAGATACAGAGACAGACAGAGATACAGAGACAGACAGAGAAACAGTTTATACAGAGAAGCACATACACGTGGACTACCTCACAGAAAGACAATAGATTGGAAAAGAAAAGAAATAGGATCAAGACAAGTTGTACAAAATTATCAGAAAATCTCAACACGTCCGACTGCTAGCAAGGAGAAAAGAGAGAGAGAGAGAGAGAGAGAGAGAGAGAGAGAGAGAGAGAGAGAGAGAGAGAGAGAGAGAGAGAGAGAGAGAGAGAGAGAGAGAGAGAGAGAGAGAGAGAGAGAGAGAGAGAGAGAGAGAGAACAGAGACAGAGAGAGACAGTGACAATTCGGTCTGGTTGGGGGCTGGGATGAGGTCAGTGAGAAGAGGTTGTTTGTCCCTGTGGTGTGGAAGAGCTGCCCCTTGTTGGTCTGGGACGCTCCACCACCACCACCAACAGGATTCTACTAATTGGACGGGACCTGGTGAGGCAGTATTTGTGTTTGGCTCCTAGAGAGTAGACATGGGGGGAGGGGGAGAAAGGAGGGAGGGGAGGGTAAGGGAGGGTAAGAGGAAAACAGAGAAATGTTCGGTATAGTGGTGTTCTTCATCTTTCTCTCCCTCCTCTTCCTCCTCTTCTTTTTCCTCTTCCTATTCTGCTTCCTCCCGTGAATAAGTTAGTTGTTCTTTCGGAAGGGGGATTTTCTCTCTTTTTTTCTCATTCTGATGTATTTTTTTCTTTCATATGTGTGTTTATGTATTTGTTTTTGTTGTTTTTGCTGTTTTTTTTCTCTCTTTTCTCAGATTTTTTAAAGTTATTTATCTTGTGTTCAGATTTCCGTTTTTCTTTTTTCATCCTTACAAGTGATTTGATTTTTTCTACTTCTATCTTTCTTTTTCTTCTCCTTTTCAACCTACCTCCTATGATATATACACAGTCTGTTCATCATTTTCTTTCCTACTCATTCTCTTTCTCTTTCTCTCTCTCTCTCTCTCTTTTTCACACACACACGCACACACACACACGTTAATATATACAAAGCCTCTGTGTCTTGCGTTTCTCTTCCTCCTCATCTTCTTCTCCCAGACTTTGATACATACGCAATCCGTTCTTCTTCTCTGCCTTCAGGTCTTATTATATATACAGTCTGTTTCTTCACCTCTGCAGACAATTTCCTCCCAGCTAGACTTGATGTTTTATGTTGTAATCTCACCTGGATTCAATTACCTGCATCTCATTTTTGTTTTTATACCGGTTTTACTACAAGGTATATTTCTTTCCCTCTTGTAATATTCTCTCCAACTGAAGTTATTTTGCGCACAGCATTGTTTCTTTAGTTTTCTTTCAGTTTTTTACATTATTACGGTCACTGCTTATTAACCTCATTTCTTCTGACACCTTCACTCTTTCCTTCGTTACAGGTTGTCCTTCCCTCACACTCTCACAACATCTTCCCCCCCACCCAACCCAACCCCCCTCCACGCCCCCTTAAACAAGAGCCTCTCCAAGGGGTGTCTCATTTGTCTCTTGTCAACTTGATGGATAATACTCAGGCCTTTCCTATCCTCTAATTCCATCCTTCTTCCCCTCTACTCCTTTCACTTCCAGCCTTACCATCCAGCACCTCCCGCCTCCCCCTCTTCACCAGGTGTTCCCTTCAGGTACAGGTGAAGCAAATAATAGAAGTAAGTCTTTGTTACTCGCCACTGTAGGTTATAAATGAGTTTTTTTTTCGACAGTGGTGGAATTAAACATGGAAAGTTATTACTCATTTGAATGCTTAATCGTGCAGAATTAGGAAGTGTAATTGAGTGTGTCACAAAATATACATTTAATTTAATCCGATATAATTACTTGATCCCGTAATGGCAAAGTGTATTGTGTGTTTAGGAAAACCAATTTGTCCTTGGCCATGATTGTGTGCCTTTTTTTGGCATGACTAATAATCTATCTGGAAAAAAAAAATAGAGATATGTCGATATTCTACGACATTAAAGTTTTCTATATATGTAAAAAAAGAAAAAAAATGACATGACCTAAACATTGATCATGAACTGTAAACTGGAAGGTAAAAAGGTCAACACACACACACACACACACACACACACACACACACACACACACACACACACACACACACACACACACACACACACACACACACACACCACACACACACACACACACACACACACACACGCGCGCACAGACACACACACACACACACACACACACACACACACACACACACACACACACACACACACTACTACCACCAATTGTTTGACTACTCCCAGGTTAAAAATAAAAAGTCTTCCACTCCTCACTTTTGGAATTAAGTAATCTTCTTAATGTGTATTTTCAGCCTTTGTCTGCCTGTACTAATTACATAGCTTTGATAAACCGTTGATTATGATGATTATTATCATTATTACACACACACACACACACACACACACACACACACACACACACACACACACACACACACACACACACACACACACACACACACACAAACACAAACACACATATAAACAAACACATACGAAAAAGAAAATAATTAGATCAACACATTCACCAAGGAAGCAATCAGGAAAGGTTAGCATCAATGCGTATTAGTGCCTTGTAAACACTCCAGCCTCAACACCCAATCACTGCACGCTAAACACACACACACAAACACACACACACACAAACCAAAACATTTTGCTCCTATTGGCTCGCATTCGACCCATACAGGAAGCATTCAGCGTTAGTACAGACCAATCCCAGTTAGAGTTCATGGGTGTTAGCATGGATGTTAGAGCTTCAAACGCGTGCAAAATTTGGCTTCTAGGACACTTCATCTCACCTCACCTCACCTCACCTCACCTCACCTCACCTCACCTTCCCACCATCACCAGCCATTTGCAGCTCCAGAATCACGTACTATTTTTCTTTTTCTTTTTATTTGCCATCAGACCTTCACCTGCTGCAAGGGTCTCAGAGGGTTGATTAATGTTATTACCACCTGTAGCTGCTTTCAGGTGGTGTTAATTAAAGGGATGTTCTGGTTGCTATACCTGTCGCACCTTTCCACATGAAGGGACATTGAAAGAGAAATGGGAGATGGGAATGTGTGTGTGTATGAATTTTTTTTTTTTTTGTATGTATGTAAGTATGTATGTGTGTGCGTGTACGTTTGTAGTGATGAGATATGTCACACAAGGTAAAACGGTCATGCTTTGTGGAAATGCAGACTTCATTTTATTTATTTCAAACTAATGCATGATGTGTTTTTTTTTTTCAAGCTTCTGAAATGCTATTGATTAATTGAAGATATTGAACAACTTGAAGAAATAAAGATGGTTAGTGTAAGGTAAATATAATAAATAAAAGTGGAATTGCAGTTTCAGAACGAACATTTGATAGAAGCAACAGTACTATTTGAGTGATCTTTTCTTTTTCCATCATCCGCGTCCACTCCACAGAATATCAATGAGATACCAAATTGATTATCAGGGTTTTTTAAAGTTTACGAATCGAGTAATTACTTTAACGATAGAAGTGACTTAAATCTAACAAAACCAATGTGATTATTTTTCTCCTTTTTATTCAGAGTTTGAAAGCGTGGTCCTTGCAACACTCGTATGAAGGTATTTGTAATCGGACACCGGCTCTAGTAATATAAATGTAGAGCTTTATTAATGCTTTATAATCTAGTTGTTGTGTGGAAACGTCAATTTTTTTAATAGATGAGCTTCGTTACTTCCACTGAGATTATATTTCACCTTGGCTGACTTGACATGACAGCGAGAATGAACGCAATCACGGTACATATCAGATTACATCATTATTTATAGTGTTCTTTTCCCTGTTGTTTTCATTTGGTTTTTTTTCTGTGATAATGTTTAATGTATCTAGGTAATTACTCCTCCACCTGTGTGCCGTACGAGTTACCTGGATGGATTAATTTCGTTGCTGTTATGTGGTAGTTCAGTCCACATATGAAATGACTCGTGGTGTAAAAGTGGCGGGAAGTTGACAATCATACAAAAATTAGAGAGAAAAAATAATAATCCTCAGTCTTTCTTTGGTGTTGAATTATGACAAGCATCACTTGAGAGTTTAATGCACATTCTCACTCAGTATATATAAGGTACTGTACGCTTGACATATTTTCAACACTCTTTATGGAACTCGACAATCCTCTTACTTATAAAAGATCCACAACACTCGCTATTTTCAAGACACTATTTCCCTCACACATGTAGGTCTTTATCCTTCCTCACGCTGACGATGTTAAGGTAAAAACGACTCTCAGCACGTAGAAAGTGTTATCCTCTTACTCACTCTTATGTAAGAGTCCGTGGAGTGCGATGGCAGCTAAGAAACCATTTAGTGTCTGCAGAAGGTACAAGGCGAGGGGAGAGAGACGTAACAGTAGTAAACGTATCACTTTTGTTTCTGGTCTTGAAAATAGTGCTCGTGGGTGGTGGTGGATGCGTGTTTGAACTGTTTTACGGATGATGCTTGGATGAGTCTTGCTGGAAGGATATTCGCCTAATGGATGATGATGAAAGATTGGTTTACGTGAGTTTCTATCTTGTGGTAAGTAATGGTGACCGACTCCCCGCCCCAATGCCCCCCTCCGCCTCGCTCTCCGACCTCATTAAATGTTTTGTCATAGCATTGTCATATCGGAAATTAGTGGCGTTTACAAATTAATTGATACGGTAAAGTTATTAATCACACAGTAGTGGTTTGTAGAGCACCGGTGATAGGGATGATGGAATTATGGAAAACCGTGGATTCGGCAAAATTTCCTGTATATAACTAGGAAAAAAAATTGTGGGAAAGCAACTGTTAGAATTGTCGATTTTAGTTTATTTGGTGGTGGTGGTGGTGGTGGTACTGGTGGTGGTGGTGGTGATGGTGGTGGTGGTGGTGGTGGTGGTGGTGGTGGTGGTGAGGCGTAGGTCCTAAAACCTCATTCTGCGCATGCGTCACCTTTTCCAGTGTTGTGAGTATCTTGTGCTGCCTCTTCTTCTTCTTCTTCTCC
>JAXIVD010009516.1:7500-15253 GCA_036785275.1 Cancer borealis | reverse complement strand
ATATAGATAGATAGATATATATAGATATATATATAGATATATTATATATATATATATATATATATATATATATATATATATATATATATATCTCTCTCTCTCTCTCTCTCTTCTCTCTCTCTCTCTCTCTCTCTCTCTCTCTCTCTCCTCTCTCTCTCTCTCTCTCTCTCTCTCTCTCTCTCTCTCTCTCTCTCTCTCTCTCTCTCTCTCTCTCTCTCTCTCTCTCTTTTGCACTGTCCCCAGATAGCGCGCATACACAAATTCAAATCCTTATTTTTAGAATTGTTATTTTGTTTATACATACTATATTTTTGATAATAAACAATCTCTTCGGCGTCGTCATTCAGGATTCAGCAGCTGCACCGACAACACCTCAGCCCTGCTCTGCTCCTTGGATTGACTCACGGTCCCAGTTACGAAGCAACAGCTCGCCGGTCCGCCCGCTGCTTGAACTGCTCTGCTTAATAACCGTCCCTCTGCTATACCACTACCTCATCAGCAACTAGTCTGCTGTGCTGGCACCTTCGTGGTCGCATAGCATTTTTTGCTGTGGAAGAGCAAGAGTGTAACTCCCGGAGCACCACTGCTTTACCAGCGCTTTGAGTGTGTTCACGCTATGTATCTACACTCACCGGTCAAGTCACTTAACTCCGGCACCTTCGTGGCTGTTTTTGGTGACTAGACGAAGGTTGTGCGAGGTTGCAAATACACCTCAACTAAGCCACACTTGTGTACCGGGGCTTCTCCTTGTTCGGTTGAGAGCCCGCCCTTGTGTATTCTTCACCTTTCCTTTTCCGAGTAGAACCCCAGTTTAGAGTGGTACGAAGCCGAACCCCGCGGACACAGGCGCAGGCCTGTGTCACAAGGGGGCTCCTTAGGGGGTGGTTATAGGAAACCGCTGGGGAGGAAGCAACCTCTGTTAGGATAGGGAAGTCTCTCACGGGGCAACACCCCTTGTCCCCTACGACGTCTTTCAGGAGACAGTGGAACGCTACTGGGATGTTGTAGGCAGTGTAGCTGTGGTTCTGCCTCTGTGCAGTCTTGTCTTAGGATTATATAATTTTGTGTGTATTTTTCTCTTCTTTCTCTTTTTGCTCTACAAGAGAAAGTAATGCTTCACCATGCCTAGAGTGAAAATCAGAACAACTAACAGCAAAGACCCGAGGAGAAAGAGTGCTCTCCTCAACACACTCTCAAAACATGAAGTTTTCATCACGAAGTTGATTCTTATAGGCGATGGATATGTCGTTATCACCAGCGACGAGAAAGATCTTGAAAGTATCTTCCAAGAAGCAACTTCGAAGGACCTCAAAGAGAACGACTTTATTCCGATCTTGCCTCCTGAACTCCAAGCAAATCGAACGATCATCATTCCTCGCGTCGACTCCCACATCTATAATAACGACACTGAGGAAATAGAAGCAGAGATCGAAGACAAAAACCCTTGGACTGCAGACCAGATAGATAACGTCTTTAAATTCCCTAACGCCAAAATCATCAAAATAACATTCAAACAAACATGTTATGCCAAAAAAGGCGCAGGAGTATGGGCTTCGCATGTTCATGATGAGTATTCCTGGTTATAATATTCAACAGGAAAAATACTTCAGCGTTCAGACATGCTACAGATGTTATGCTTTAGAAGACCACAATTCTAACCAGTGTAACAAGCCGGAAGAATATAAGATCTGCGAAGAATGCGCTCAGTTGGGTCACAATTGGAAAGAATGCACAAATAACACACAAAAATGCATTAACTGTTCAGCAGATCACAGGACTCTTGCTTCCAAGTGCCCAAAAAGGAAAGAAATGATTAAAAACAAAAGGATCAACAACCAAGCACCCAAGCAAAGTTAAAGCCAAGCCGCCCAACAACAACAAACAACCCCAACATATAACACATCTCAGCAGCCCCCCAACAACGCTGAAACATATTCTAAAATATATACTTGCATGATTATGAGCGTAGGTAAAGGAAATAGGTCTGTAGACTACACACTAAATGATACTACCTTAGGAAGGTCATATAGTGTGAGGGACTTAGGAGTTCAAATAAGCAGTGACTTGCGCCCCAGGGAACAGTGTATTATAGCTAGAAATAGGGCCAAGATACTGGGATTTATTAGTAGGTGTGTGACAAATAGGAATTCTGAGGTCATTCTGAGGTTGTATTTAGCGTTAGTCAGATCCCACCTAGATTATGCAGCTCAATTTTGGTCCCCTTATTATAGGAAGGATATAGGCTCCTTGGAGGCAGTTCAGAGAAGAATGACCAAGATGATTCAGGGGCTGAGAAATTTACCCTACAAAGATAGGTTAAAACGTCTTAATCTCCCCTCCCTAAAGAGAAGGAGGACAAGAGGGGATATGATTGAGGTTTTCAAATGGGTAAAAGGAATTAATAAGGGAAACATTGATCAGGTTTTAGAATTTAGTATTCAGGATACGATACGTGGTAATGGGTACAAGTTAGAAAAACTTAGATTCAGGACAGACATAGGTAGATATTGGTTCACAAACAGAGTCGTGAACGATTGGAATAGGCTGGATAGACACGTAGTAAGTGCTGAGTCAATAGGTAGCTTTAAAAGACGGTTGGATGAGAGTATGGATAGGGATGACAGGTGGGATGGCTAAATATTGGATTATTCCAAGAGGGGGGACAAGGAACTGCCTTGTGTAGGTCATTAACTAGTCTCTTGCAGTCTCCTCATTTCTTATGTTTTTATTTTCTTATCATTCATGCATGCACACCTCCATAACATAGCAGAGTCCGGGACATATAATGCAGAAATGAATAATATGCTTAAACTAAATAACTTATCTCCTGTGAAAGCGCCACCTAACCCTCCTTCAGGAAAAATTTTAACAAACCTTAATTCCCAAAGCAGCACTAATGACTCAAACACCACCCTAGTAGTTGAAGCCCAACCACAACAGCAGCAAACCAACGAAACAGCTCAAGACACACAAGATATGCACAGTTCACAACCAATCACCTCAGCCCAAGACTCCACACCTTTCACCTCAGCCCAATCCCCTACACCCACTAAGGAAAGAATGAAGGCTAAGGATATTGGTCTACAAATCCATACAGCAAAATCAACCGGATGGTCCAAAGAAACACTACATAAGAATAAACTGATCGAAGCCATTGAAAATAAGAATTACAAAATGACATATACCACCAAACACATGGATTTCTATGAAATTTTAGAGCATATCAGAAATGACACTATTATATTAGATGAATGCTGGCCTATCACGGACGACGATATTTTCAGGAAAATAAGACCAGGAAGAGAACTACAAAGAACTCCACCAACTACACGGGAAAAAACAAAGAAAACACTCTTACTAACAATCATGTACTACAATAATACACTAAAAATAATACAACATAATGTCATTAGGTAGAATCGCTGAAAATATGAATTAAATAATATATACCGCAATATTGACGCGGAAATTATACTAATAAACAGTCATTGTCTCCCTAACAACAGTATACTAAAATTTTCTGGATATAAAATATACCAGAAGAACACCTTAGAATACCAATCAGATGGTTGTGCGATAGCACTGAAACACAACATTAAACACAAAATCCTACAAAATTTCATATCTTATATACTTGCAGTAGAAATAGAGACCAGTACAGGCAATTTAATAATATCTACGATGTACCAACCACCTAACCGAGACTATATCCCAACACCTGACTTTTTTACACTCTTCCGCAGAAACTGCCCGGTATACATGATTGCCGACATCAATGCTAACCACCATTGTTTTGGATATGCCAGCAGCAACATTAGAGATAAACAACTCTACAGGATGATACAAAACCGAACAATCCAACACATTGGACCACACTTCCCAACTTTTTACAGTAGAAGAAGGGGAACAAACCCGGACATTATTATTTCCAACTACCACACACATCACAACATATTTGCTACACATGGACCACTAACTACTAGCGATCACATACCCATTATTTTTACAATCTCCACTTCTCCAATACTTCTCCCTACTCCAACACGACCCAATTTTGCTAAGGCGAATTGGGATAAATTTAAAGAAGATATAGACTCACAAATAGGAAATATAAATTTAGAGGAGGCCACACCTGAAGAAATCGATGAAGCTATAGAATCATGGTACTCAAATATCATAAACTCCATTAACAACAATATCCCCAAAACCCACTACAAACAACTACCTGCCCCCTTACTCAGTCACGAAACTAAAATAATAACAACAGTTTTTAATGCAATAAAAAATTACAGCGATATACATGGTTGGACTTTTTATCATTTCCAGACATATAAGCAGCTACAACATATTTTGCAAGAAAAATTAGTAAATGAATCAAATATAAGTTGGAGCAAACTATTACAAAATACAGCTAAATCACATAAAGATTCACATATCTTCTGGAAGAACATTACAAATATAATAGGCCAGCAAGACCCGGAGCCTCAATACATTTATAATAACAACAGAAACAAAATATACTCACCAGAAGGAAAAGAACAAATACATAGAGAAATCTGGGAAAACGTTTTTCAGGAAGAGGAAGACGCCCAAGAGCAACACACAGCAGAATCAGAAGCTAATTTCAATAATGTCTATGAATATCTTAATATAAACTTACACAGAATCACACCTTATAATAACTCAGACCTATCAAGACTTGACTCTAATTTTTTAGATAAAACAATTACACCTGACGACATTATATACTACGTTAAAAACATGAAAAAGACAGCTCCCGGAAGCAGAGGGATTAACAAGACTATTATGACAAAACTGCCACACACTGCAATAGTCACACTATCACACATATTTAATGCCACACTATCAGCAGGATACTTCCCAGATGTATGGAAAGAATCTACAATAAGATTAATCCCAAAAACAGGAAAGGACCCACATTCTGCCACAAACTACAGACCAATTTCATTGCTAGAAGTACCCGGCAAGATATTAGAACGAATTATAAACTACAGACTCAAAACACATCTAGAAAATACTGACGCTCATTACTTTAATCAGTTTGGATTCAGGTCACAGAGGGGAACCCATCAAGCATTAGCAATTATAACAGAACAAATAGCCCAATATAAAAGCAATAATGGACAATGTCAAGTTATTTCAAGAGACATAAGTAAAGCTTTTGACAAAGTCTGGCACATAAGCCTGAAAAACAAAATCCTATATCTACACTTACCAACCACCATTGAAAAAATACTATGTGACTTTTTAGATGACAGGACTCCCAAAATTAAAGTTAACAATTTCATAGGCCCTAAATTTGAACTACACACAGGTGTACCTCAAGGCAGTGTAATCTCCCCAACACTTTTCACAATTTACACCAGAGACATCCCACTTCCACAAACAGGCATCAACATCGCTTATGCAGATGACATAACCCAAATATCTGGATATCAAGGTAAATCTAAGGGAATGTTAAATAAACGCACAGAAAGACAAATAATAGCCCTCAATAACTATGAACAAAGCTGGAAAATAAAAACTAATCTTAACAAATTTACACCCATACATCTTTCAGCATGTAACACCATACCCCTAAACATAAATGAAGACTTAATAGATTTTCAGTCAGATGGAAGCAGCCTAGGCCTCTCAATTAGCAGAAATGGTTACTACAAATACATTAATAACAGGAAAACAAAAGCGACAACAGCTCTAACGAAACTTTACAGATTAAAATTGCTTCCAGAACATATAAAAATCCATCTAGTAAAAGCACTAGTACTTCCAGTACTATATTACCCCCCAATACCTATGAACACTTTAAGTAATAGACAAATTAGCATATTACAAAAAGTACAAAATAAAGCCTTAAGATTTGCTACAGACCAAAGATATCCCTTTACACTTACAACAGAGGCAATACACATACGCACCAAAACAAAGCCTGTTAACTTGTTCCTGCACGACCAGGCTAACCAAGTATGGCAGAGTCTCGAGATAATGAATAATAATACCTACAACAATCTAATTGATAACAGGCAATACATACGGAAATACCGTAGAGATTTCCCAAGCAATCTGGACAAAATCCAACAAAATATAATTCCACAATATAAATAATGCTATTTGAATAATATTCCTTTGCTACAGCCTATCACATTAAAGTCAACAATTAAAAACAAAACTACATCTAGAAAATACTGACGCTCACAATGTTTTGAAAATTTTAAATTCCTAACAAAAAAAGCAAGGTGGTCCCGCCCACCAACTTTTATCTACTCCTTTCCTTCGATATTTCAAAACTTTTATTTCTTCCTCTTTACCACTCTTGTATCTCTTCACCCCTCTTTTCTATCCATACGTATACTTATATCTATAAACAACTTCAGCTGAAGTTGAGTTTTCCTTTCTCCAGTCGACCAACTAGCACCCCAAACACTCAATGGGCATCATTGATTACAATTGGTAACCCCGGAGTGACGCTATGGTAGTAAATGGCTTCTAGTCTGTGCTGTTCAGAGCACAATTCTCCCAGTGTGATGGCCTGAGTCTTATAAGATTCATTCGCTAGATCACTCCTTTGGCAAAAAGCCTTGCCTCCGTCATGGGGTTCGCAGGGTTGAGCCTAAGATCAGGAGAAAACTACACACTTGTGTAGCTACCACTTATGAGGTTCACCCCTCCCACCCAGCACCCCGCCCCTCTCAGACGCCGTCACTACGTCTTCGGCACGGCCTATGCGCGTTCAGCGCGGCCCATGCCTTCTCAGACGCCTTACTGCGTCTTCAGCCACCTCATGCGCCCTCAGCGCGCCCACAAAGTGGCCTTATGTGTCTTCAACACACCTCTTTGCACCCTCAGTGCGACATTATGTCCAATCCCTGGACCCCGCCTCGCGGCGTTAAAGTGATCAACTCCACCATCGCCACTCACCGCCCTGTGGATTATTCATCGTCCTGTGGATTACTCATCACCTTATGGATTACTCTACTCCCCAGCTCATAGTCTTCAGGCAGTTCGGTGCAGACAATGCTCCAGCAGACGCCCTTTCTCACTGCCGTGTCGTCTTATTACACTCCCAGGCATCAAGATCGCTCTCACTGCTGACGCGTCTACAGATGCAGATCGTCTCTCCGTCAGCTTCACGATCTCTCTCATCCTGGCAGCGACTTCACGGTACTGGGGAGGACGTCAGACACACCACCTGCACCCTCACGCCACGGCTTGTCACCCACGGCCCTCGCTGTCACTCCATGGAGCATCGCACCTCACTCCACGGAGCTACGCACCTCACTCCACGGAGCTTCGCACCTTACTCCACGGAGCATCGCACCTCACTCCACGGAGCATCGCACCTCAGTCCATGGAGCTTCGCACCTCACTCCACGGAGCATCGCACCTCACTCCACGGAGCATCGCACCTTACTCCATGGAGCATCGCACCTCAGCACCCCAAGTGACTTCTACAGCCCCCGCACTCCTGCAACCGCAGACCCACACCACCTGCCCCTGTCCATGGTGACTTGGCACTTGACTTCGTCGGCTCCCTGCCACCTTCTGGCGGATACCACCCGCAGTCGTACGGTCATCGCCAGCCTCATGGACTCCGCTCAACTCAAGTACTGGTCCCAGGCAACCACAGGATGATCGCTCCTCCTTCCTCGTCACTAGGGGGGAGTATTGTAGCAGTACCCTTTAGCGCAGCGCGTTTTCTCTTCAACCACAGCAAAGAAAATGTGCCGACGCA
>JAXIVD010009516.1:0-5000 GCA_036785275.1 Cancer borealis | reverse complement strand
CATCCGGTTCTTTAGCGAATCGCACAGACAGATCGACATGACGTCACGTTACCACGCTGACAGAATGTCTTCAGGCAGGACGGCATTCGACGGAATATCGTGTAGCCAAGACGTGTTACTTTCTTGTCATTTTGTAGTAACTGACTTTTTCTGAAGATGGCATGAATAATGTACATTGCACGTTTTAACGAGTGATGGCTGAGCAGAAAGCAAAAATACATGCAATAAATGCCACGTACAAGGCTACTCAAGCCTTGGAATCGATAATTTAATGTGCTAATCTTCATATGTGGACATTTTTGCATGAATTGATGTAAGATGGGGAATTGAATTTGAGATGCAAGTTATAACTATCGTAGTGGCCAATTGTCCGACTTTGAAAATTAAGATAAATCGTAATCCAATGACCCATGTAATTGTAGCCCATCGATTCATTCAGTGTATTGATGATGAAAATGCATGGTTTCGCCTGTTTTCTAGCAATATGTATTAGGTCTGACACATGACTTTGCCTATGACAAACTAGGAAATATACTCGATCGCCCAAGACGCCCGCTAGACCGTCCTGTATTTCACGTGCGTTCATGACGTGTTACGCACTGACAATGCAACGAACGTGACGATAATTGTCAATTTCTATGATGCCAGTAGTGTCAGCGAAAAACATGATGACGCGATTTTGATTATATCCTTTAGCGAATGACAGATTAATTCTTAGATTCCCTGATTTATCGAAGGGGATTGCATTATGAACGTACTCCGTCACAAAGTTATAAAATGTCACCGTTCTGCCATTATTGAAGGCGTCAAATGTTAACGAGATACGCGTTTGCAAGCCTAACGATTCAAGAGTGGAGTAAAATAATTTTGACGCGTGATGCGGGAAAGAACTGCGGACATTGTAGACTGTCGCTCCATTCATCGTGATATGTACGTGTGATAGGTCAGCATGGTGAAAATATAATCCATTTTTATTCATTACTCCCTGCATGCTGTCCATGTCCACAATAATCATAGTCAAGTTTTGGGGTATGATTTGAGCAAAAGGTAATTCGGCGACCAAAGACGTTTGATTGGCTCCTAAGAGATACGTTTTATATAGCGTTCTATTATATGTGTATTGCATCGCCTTCAGACTTAGAGCACTATTCATCGATTCTAAGGCATGTGGATGAGGGGTGACGCGATTGACCCACAACTTAACCAATTCCAATTTAAATTTGAAGTTGTCGGCGGCCTGATGTGAATTGAGAATCCATGTTTTGTTAGCCAATTCTAATCGAATTCTCACGTCGACAGAATCAAGAAGGTAAGCATCGAGGCTGGCGATATCTGATAATAATGGTGCCGTGATCGATAATCCATGAGTTTTACAATTTTTTATCATCATTTTCTCGTCATTATTGACTCCCTTGAAGTATGCATCGTCATATTCATTTACAATACTTTTCGCCCCTTCATAATCGCGGTGGTAGAATGCAGCACGACCGATAGAATCGATTTTATCCTGAGGGATTATCATAATCATCTTAAGGAAGGCGTGGTAATTGAAAAGTGCATTTGACTCTACCATTTGCTCGTTGAAATAACACGCACAAGATTTAAACATCGTATTATTCAAACCATTAGTGAATACGACGTGATCTTCGTCGTCTAATGACGAGCCATCATTTTTCACTACACTAACTTGCAATTCTAGAGACAACGTTGACAGATCAAGAAATTGTCCCGACACTCCAGGCACTCTAAATTCTATGTAGGAATCGCAAATTCCCGTATGATTATTATTAGCATTCCCATCCAAATTAACTGGGAGGACTTCCAATTTACTCCTCTAGGCGATGGAGGACTCGATCGCCCTCGCCCGCGTCACCCGCGGAAAATTTTCGCTCGCGGCGGTGAGATAATCAATCAGGGGTGTACTCGAGGCACCCCCCTGAACGTCCACCCCATAATGGGTCATCCTCACGGTTAAACTAAATGCGGCATATTGAAAACGTCTGATTTATAGCAGCTTCGAGAGGACTTTCTTTTCAGTTGCCTGGTAGTCTGTTTTCTCTTCTTTTTTTTTGTATACCTTTCTTCCGTGTTACTCTTCCACCTCGACGTGTTACTCTTCCTTCTCGAACTAACCTCGCACCCACTCCCTTCGCCGCCGTGATGCCTCTATTTCTCAATGATTCACGAAGTCGCTTCCCCTCTAATACGTCTGATAAAACCCCTTCCCCATTTGAATCGCCCTCAGGAACAACCGTGCGTGCGAGAAGAGGAATCGCTTTTTTAGCAAAACCGCTTAACACGGAAAAAATTCTGCCCACTCTTCCCGAATGAGGTGGAATAAAAACCTTGATATCATCTAGACCTCCACCCATGCTTTGTGCAAAAAGCAAGTCATATTCCGATCGAGTGGGGGGTGAGAACGCTCTCGACATGATGGCCGCTACTTCTCTAATAAGATGACGACTCTACTTGCCAAGTATTTATTTATTTCTGCCTGATGTGGATTAAGACTGCGATTGACTTGTCCCTCCCAAAGTAAATGGGTCTACCAACTTGATCCGTGAGTTTAATTGCAATCGAATCGATAATTGATTTACTTAGTGTTTTATAAGCAATTTGATGGAAATCTTTCCCGCCGGAAGCTTCCATGCTAATGACTTCTAATAAATTTACATTCTGTCCGCCATATATCGTCGGGGTCACACAGTCGGCGTAAAATAGTGCAAAATCTATCCCACCATCTATGCGCGGCGGGACAGAAGCTGGAATGAAGGAGGGGTCACCGTTGGCACCCGTGCGCGAACTGTATAAATCATACTTTGCGTGCTGATCAAAACCTAAGACTTGACCCATCCTGGATCCAAATTTCACGAGCAGAGAGCAGACATGACTGTCATTGCTGCATTGTCCACTTAGAAAGATGCGCTCCACCCTTCTCGTCTTTTCATTAGTTAAAAAATTGATCACCCACAAAATATCGACTATACTCCGCCTTCATATTGCTTTTTAATTCTTCAGCCAATTCGACATTAATAATACTCATCATATAACTCGTATCGCCAACCTCTATATTCGTTCTAGGCGTGTACGTATGCAGTTTATACAGACGGCTTTCATCGACGTGTGCTATCGCCCATATTTCTATTCTGCAAGGATAATCATTCGTCGCTAGACCTAAGTACTGTTTTGGGTAAAAACAATTTATCAGGCCGATTTCATATTCCTTATTTGGATCGAGATGGATGGGAAGATTTATTCTATTTTCAAAACGATTTGGCTGGTTGTGTGGGTAAAGGTCAGCGTTACCCAAGTTCGTCAGATACAAGTGGTGTTTCACCCCCTCCATGATCAAATATATTAATAACGTTTCGTCAAGTCATGGATTACATTTTATACTCGTTTTGCCACACATCGGTTTTTATTCTCTCTCTCTCTCTCTCTCTCTCTCTCTCTCTCTCTCTCTCTCTCTCTCTCTCTCTCTCTCTCTCTCTCTCTCTCTCTCTCTCTCTCTCTCTCTCTCTCTCTCTCTCTCTCTCTCGCTCGCTCTCTCTCTCTCTCTCTCTCTCTCTCTCTCTCTCTCTCTCTCTCTCTCTCTCTCTCTCTCTCTCTCTCACCTTCGCCCTCCCTCTATCTCTCTCTCCCCTTCTCTCTTACAAAATTTAGTAGATGTAAAGATGATTATGAAATGTAAAGAAAGAGACGAGAAAAAAAAAAGAGATAGGCTGGAGCACACAGTCTCTCTCTCTCTCTCTCTCTCTCTCTCTCTCTCTCTCTCTCTCTCTCTCTCTCTCTCTCTCTCTCTCTCTCTCTCTCTCTCTCTCTCTCTCTCTCTCTCTCTCTCTCTCTCTCTCTCTCTCTCTCTCTCTCTCTCTCTCTCTCTCTCTCTCTCTCTCTCTCTCTCTCTCTCTCTCTCTCTCTCTCTTCATACAATAAAGTAACCACGTATATATACACACTTCAATGCATACGAAGCCGTGCCTGAAGGTCGGTAGGGCCACAATGTTACAGCGGAAATCATTGTCTCGACAGGATAATAATTTAGGGTGAAATGATGGTATAAGAACATAGGAACATAAGAATTGATGAGACTGAAAGAGGGCAGGTGATGACATACACGAGACAGTTCCTTGTCCCCTATCCTTGGAATAATCCAATATTTAGCCATCCTACCTGTCATCCCTATCCATACTCTGATCCAACCGTCTTTTAAAGCTACCTATTGAGCCACCACTTACTACCTGTCTACCCAGCCTATTCCAATCGTTCACCACTCTGTTAGTGAACCAATATCTACCTAGGTCTGTCCCTGTGTGTGTGTGTGTGTGTGTGTGTGTGTGTGTGTGTGTGTGTGTGTGTGTGTGTGTGTGTGTGTATGTGTGTGTGTGTGTGTGTGTGTGTGTAGAGATATGCATCTATCCGGTATACCGACATACCGGTAATTGATACTATCGGTATTACATGTATTAGAAGCCTTTCGGTATACCGGTATTTTAGTCGATTTTTGTCGATTCGTCAGCCTGTCAGTCCATCAGCCCACCATAACACACTCACAACACAACACACTCATCTTCATCTCTATCCTTGTAGGTCGCCATGTTCTAACACTTCTTTTACTGTACTTAAAACACAATAATTAACATTCTTGGATGTAAACAAATAATTACCGTGTTTTTTTTTTCTCATTTTTTTTTCGTTGTTTTCCGTTTTTTCTTTGTGGTATGGTTTATGAGGATATGGGGGAGAAGGATTGGTGTGGCGGAGACGGGTGTGGGAGTACAAATAGGAAGGGAGGAGAGAGAAAATAGATAGTAAGGAAAGTATACATAAGAAAGACAAAAAATAGAGAAAAACATAAATAGATAGATAGATAGAGGGAGAGAGTAACAGAGAGATATAGAGAAAAAACAGGCACGAGAGTGATCTATAAGGGATGAAAGTATGGTGGGGAGGAAAATAACATTGGAAAAGAAGGGAGCGAAACGAAATACATGGAAGTGGAG
>JAXIVD010009515.1:7500-12500 GCA_036785275.1 Cancer borealis | reverse complement strand
GGCGGCGCCGGGCACAAGGTCTGGCTAGCTGGCCCCACGTGGGCACACACCACCACACACCACACACCGGCACCCAGCCCCGCCCCGGCCAGCCTCGCCCCGCCACCCAGCCCCCCTGGCCCAGTCTGCCCCGTGTGAAGCAGACTGGCGGCGGCGGCGGCGGAGGTGGTGGTGGTGGTGGAGGCAGCGATGTCTCGTATTGATTGTCCTGTTCTGACAGACTCCTCCTCGCGCACACGCACACACAGACACACGCCAGCCACGCACACACACACACACACACACACACACACACACACACACACACACACACACACACACACACACACAGACAAACAAATATTTAAGGGTATATTTTGTGACCCCTAGGGAAGGACAGACCAAGATAGGACAGGACAAAGAATATAAACACACATATATATACCCTTTCTTCCTCTCCTCCCTTTCCTCCCTTCTTTCCCTTCCTCCCTTTCTTTCCTTCCCTTCCTCTCTTTCTTTCCTTCCCTTCCTCCCTTTCTTTCCTTCCCTTCCTCCCTTCCTTTCTGCCTTCCTTCCTTCCTTCCTTCCTTCCTTCCTTCCTTCCTTCCTTCCTTCCTTCCTTCCTTCCTTCCTTCCTTCCTTCCTTCACTCCCTTAATACTCCCACAAGACCTACTGATGCCCTACCTGCCCGACAACACACACACACACACACACACACACACACACACACACACACACACACACACACACACACACACACACACACATCTCAGCCAGTCATGAGTATCGACCATAACATGCACTTCAGGGACGAGGGGTTCTGAGGGGAGAGGAGAGGGGAAAGGAGGGGAGGTATCTGCTGGTAACGTGTGCCTATGGAGGGAGGGGGGGATAGGACGCATCACCTGAGTACCTAGGAAGAGGAAGAAGGAAGGAGGAGGAGGAGGAGGAGGAGGAGGAGGATAACATACGAGGATACAAGAGTTTCAAGCCTTCGAGGAGATAGTAGTAAGAGGCTCTTCGTCAGCGCCTCCCTCTGTGTGTGTGTGTGTGTGTGTGTGTGTGTGTGTGTGTGTGTGTGTGTGTGTGTGTCAGTCAGTGTGCCGAGGGGTAAGGGAATGACATACTAGGTGATCCCTGCCGCCCCCCACGCCCCCCTTTGAACATTGTGTACGGTCTGTGGGGGGCAGCGGCGGCGGCGACGGTATGAATCACTGGGAGGACCTAGGTTGGGAGCGGGGCTGGCGGTGGGGGGGAGGGTGGATGAGACAGTGTGGGAGAGGGAGGGGTCGGTGCAGGGAGTGACGTAACACTAGCGCAGAGGAGAGCCAAGGGTCGTGGATGTGGTCATGGCTGCCCCTTCAACGTGGTGGCGCCTCGGGGGGGGGGGGGAGTGGCTGGGGGGGCACTAAGGGCATGGGGTGTACCTGGGTGTTTGTGTGTGTATGTATGTATGGTGTATGGGAGGAAGGGAGGTGATGGTGGGATATGTTATTTGTTTATTTATTATTGTTGATGGTGATGGCTGGTTTCGGTGGTGGTGATGGTGGTGGTTCCTGGTTATAGTATTGCATTAGTAGTATTGTGGTGAGTATTGGATCAGTTCCGGGTGATTAGGTGAGTGGGGAGCCTTGTTAGGACAGCTTGGTGTGTGTGTGGATCTGGCGTGGGGCGGGGGGGGGCCTTGCTGCAGGGTATTGAGGCGCCGGCTGGTGCTGCACGAGCCAATTACAGCAGGTAAGCCTTGTGCTGCCGTCGGGTGCCACGGGCTGCAGCACGGCACAGCATGGCCCTGAGTCACCGGCGTGGGGGGTGTCATGGGCGGGAGGGACCGCAGCAGCATTCCCGTTCGTGGGGTGTTTACGGTTTGGCGGCGACAGCAGCACCGAGCCGTGGCGAGAAGCACCGTGCCGGCGTGAGACCACCACCACCACCACCACCACCACCACCACCACCACCACCACCAGCAACAGCAGCAGCAACAAAAACAAGAAAACCAAAATCAGCAGCAGGAGGGGAAGGAAGGAACAGCAGTAAGAGGAGGAGGAGGGTTGTAGAGCGCAAGTCCCAACCACACCCCGTCGCGCAGGCCCCAACCACACCCAGGCTGGGAGACACAGAAGCCGCAGATCCAGCAGCCAGGCAGCCAGTGTCGCACGAGACCCTGCACTGCCGCCACCTGCAGTCCACACCCGCCACTGCCTCACACTGCCACCCACCCCGCCCTCACTACACAGCGGTGAGGATCACACGCCACTACCAACACAACACTCAATCCCAAGGCGCCCACGCCCACGTCCACGCACCCCTCAGTGATAATCAGTGTCAAAACTTGATATACATCCCGCCCCACCTGGTCTGACGGCCACGTGACCCGGCCTCATCACCTGAAGGGCCCGCCGCCCACCCCCCCGCCCTGCGGGTGCCTGTTAGTGCCCTTCATGTGCCACTTGTGGGTGGTGGCATTCGTTCATCCCCTCCCTTCCCCTGAAGCCGTGCCGGGTGGAGGCGTGGGCGCCGCGAGGGACTGTTGACACACTGTTGGTGGTGGTCGCCCTGCTCACTGGACCTGCCTCCCCCCCTCACTGACTCCCTTTGGCCCGCAGCGACGACGACATCTTCCGGAGGCCAAAGTCGGGGTCTTGATGGTGTAGAGCAGACCACCCCCAGCCCCAGCCCCCCAGCAGCAGCCCCTCGGCCCCCGCCACAACCCCTCGTCACCACCCTCAGGAAGCACCCTCCACCGCCGCCATGATAATCGGCCTTGTGCGAGACTCCTTCCTCCGCTGCTTCTGCCAGACCTGCTCCGTCAACTCGGCGCTGCCAGGTCAGCCAACATGCCCCCCTCCCCCCCTTACCCATCCGTCCGTCTGTCTGTCAGTCCTGTCTGTCCGCGCCGGGCCTGTCTGTCCCCCGCCTTGAGCTAGGAATCTCATGTTATCGGTGATAATGATCTCATTCACAAGACGTGGTGGTTCAGGTTTACGTTTTCTGCATGGTTACGTTTTCTGTGAACCCCGCCCGCCGCCCGCCGCCCACTCACCCCTAAGGTCGGCGGCACAGTGCCTAGCCTGCCGCATCGTAGCCAGTGCCACCCATCGATCGCACCGCGCGTCGTCAAGGGCGATGTTCCTGACCCACCGCGGGCGTCCGCCAACCCTGCAGCCGCGGGTTGCAGCGGCAGACACCTGGGCGGCGGGCGGCGGGCGGCAGGTGCGTACCCTATGCCCCCAGCACGCCCCCGCCCGGGTCACTGGGGTCGAACTGATGCCTTGCGGGGGTGTGTTATCAAGTGTGTTAGTGCAGCACGTGTGTAGTGGGGGGAAGAGGGGTGAGGTGTGACGGGGCAGGGGTAGTGTAGTGTAGGGCGGAGTGATGGTGTGGAGGTGTTGTGACGGCCAAGGGGCAAGGGTGTGGGTGTGGGACTTAAAGGATGAAGGAAGGGAAGGGGATGAAGGTGATGACAGGTGTGGGAGGTGAAGAGTGAAGGAGGAGATTTGGTGTGGCGGAGAGGCGGGAGGAAGAGTAAGGAGAAAGAGAAAGAGAGAAAGAAATAGAAAGAGAGAGAAAGAGAAATAGAGAGAAAGAGAAATAGAGAAAGAGAGAGAGAGAGAGAGAGAGAGAGAGAGAGAGAGAGAGAGAGAGAGAGAGAGAGAGAGAGAGAGAGAGAGAGTGCCTGTATGTAGTCTGCTAAGAATGGTATGCTCGGGGGAGGATAAAGCTACACTACAAAGAGGTTTTACATAGTCACGGTGTATAGAGAGGTGCTTCCTTGTTTCCCCTTGTTTCCCCTCAGTCTCGTGTTTCCCCTTTACCTTCCACCACCATGAAAAAAATGTTATGGTGATTTTATATATATTTATTTTTATTTATTTTCTGTATGATTGATATTTTTTCCATAAGTAATTTTTTTTTAACATATTTTTTGTAGGGATAAATTGGATATCTCGGTGATCTATATTTATTTATTTATTTTTTTTTTTTTATAATAGTAACTTTTTTTTATATATCGTTTGTTGAAATACTGAAAGGAAGGAAAAGGGGAAAGGAAAAGGAAAATTGGCGTTGAGAGAGAGAGAGAGAGAGGGATAGAGAAAGAGAGCTAGAGAGAGAGAGAGTATCGCGTCATCACCTTGTACACACACACACACCAGATATTTGTGGTTCGACTTCCTAGTACAAAAATGCATGACAGGAATGTGGAGGAAACTACAACATTTTCCTTCATCCCTCCCTCTCTCCCTCTTTCCCTCCATCTCTCTTTCCCTCCCTCCCTTCCCCCCTCCGTCCCTCCCTCTTTCCCCAAATTCGTCTGGCCGTCATTCTTTTGCAGAATCTTCCGGTTGGGTGGTAATGTGGTGGAGGAGGAGGAGGAGGAGGGAGAGAAGAATGCAGGGTGATGGAGGTTGATGAATCAGTCTTCCTGGTGTTGTGATTTGAGGGTTGGTCACTACTATTACTATTACTACTACTAATAATAATGATAATAATAGTAATAGTAATAATAATGTTTTTTTAAGGAAGTAAGGTCAGAAAAAGCCGTAGTAATAATAGTAGTAGTACACACACACACACACACACACACACACACACACACACACACACACACACACACACACACACACACACACACACACATGCTTGATAGTATTAGTAGTAGTGGTGGTGGGTGTGGTCGTTCCATCCTGTGCTTTAGCGGTGTTGGGATGTAAGATATGAGGGGAATTTGGGGTGTTAGAGGGAGGGGAATGGAGGGTAGTGAGGGGACAGGAAGGGTAGTGAGGGGAATGGAAGGATGGTGAGGGGAATGAAGGGGACGGGAAGGTTGTGGTGAGGGTTAGCTTGGGTTATATTGTGGTAGGTGTGGTGAGGGGTGAGGGATGGGATCATATTGAGGGGAAATGTGGTTTTGTGAGGGGAAGGTACGGTGTAAACTCCATGTATTTCCCTTCTTCCTCATTTTATTTATTTATTCATTTTTTCTTCTTCCTTGTCATGCTTCTCGTAGTGGTGGTGGTG
>JAXIVD010009515.1:0-5000 GCA_036785275.1 Cancer borealis | reverse complement strand
TCCCCTCTCTTCCTCCCCTCCTCCTCCTCCTACTCCTCTTCCTTCCTTCTTTCATCTATCTTCCTCTTCCTTCATTCATCTATGTTCCTCTTCCTTCATTCATCACCTATTACCTTTCTTTTGTATTCAACCATTACCTGGCACTTTCCTCCTCCTCCTCCTCCTCCTCCTCCTCCTCCACAGTCAATGGTGGTGACTCAGCCGACTCCTTGGCGCCACATGTGAGTCAACCAGACTATGTAGGTGTGGTGAGGGGACACGAGACGAGGGGAAGGACGAGGGGTCAGGGAAGACGAGGGGAGAGGTGATGTGTGTCTTTAGATTTTCATTGTATTTTTTTGTATTTTTGTATTAGTGGTTGTATGGGAATCACTACTACTACTACTTCTACTGCTACTACTGCTACTGCTACTGCATCTACTCCCCATTCTCCTTTTACTGCTAATTTTACTACTATCATTACTGCTTTTATTGCTCCATCACCAACACCACCACTACTACTACTACTACTACTTCTACTTTTACTACTTCAAACATCAATTTTAAGTACACATACACACACACACACACACACACACACACACACACACACACACACACACACACACACACACACACACACACACACACACACACACGAAGGAATAAGATAAAAGCGACAATGATGAAGACTAATGGAAGAAAAGGAAGAGGAGGAGGAGGAGGAGGAAGAGGAGGAAGAAGGAAGTGATAAATAGTCTTAAGGTGAATGTGCTTCATGATATTGCTTTTGATGTGAATAATGAATGACCGATTATGCAATTATCTCCCCTTCCCCTCCTTTCCCCTCCTTTCCCCTTCCCTTAAACCCATCACCTTGTCTCGTTAAGGTGTGATGGGGCAGGTGAGGGGATGGGTAAGGGCAGTGCTAATGGAGGGGAAGGGAGAGGGAAGAATATAGGGGAAGAGGGAGAAATAAAGTTGGGGGAAGGAGGAAGAGGGGAGAGGTTTATGGTTTCTATGGGGGGGAGGGGAGGAAGAGGAGAGATGGAGGAAGAAAGGAAGATAGGGTTTAGTGTTTCTCTTTTTCTTTTTCTCTCACTCTCGCTGTCGTAAAGTAAGTGAAATGTGAATTGCTGGCACCGTAGACTGTTTTTTGGGGGGAATTTAGCAAAGTTGATTTTTTTTTAAATCCTCGATCTAGACTTTCTTTTATTTTCTTTCACTGTCTTTCATTCATTCATTCATTCTTTTATTGTTATTTATTTTTCCCTCTTTTCCTCTTTTTATTTTCTGTTATCTTATGATTTTCGATTTTTCTCTTCAATTTCAATATTCAACTTTTTTTTTTCATTTTATTTCTTTTCTATTCACTTTCCTTCACATTTTTATTCATGCGTACAGGTTTCCCCTCGTTCACTATATTTCCTTTTTCCCTCTATTATTTATTTTGTTTCCCCTCATTCTGCCCCCCCGCCCCCGCCCCCCTTTTTGCAGCCATTAAAGTGAGGGGAACAGTTAGTTTTCAATTTTGTATGGGGTTGTATTGCTCCCTCTCCCCTCCTTTCCCCTCTCCCCCTCCCTCCTCCTCCCTCCCCTCACCAATTTGTATTATGGGCGGGTGTTGTTGTTGATGGGCGTGAGGGGAATGGGTGAGGGGAGGTGTGAAGTGTTGTTTCTATGTCCTTTTTATCACCTTTTCCCCTCTTTTTTTTCCTCTATTTTCTTCCCTTTTGTTTCTTTATCTTGCTTCTTTCATTATTTCTTCCTTCCTTTCTTTCTTTCTTTCTTTCTTTCTTTCTTTCTTCCTCTTCCTCTATTCTTTCCTCCTCTTATTTCCCCTTTTTTTTTCCTCTCAGATTCGCCAAACTCCCCTTTTCTATCTCCATACCATACCTTTTCCCCTCGTTTCCCCTCCCTCCCCTTTCCCCTCTCTCCCCAATGTTTATATCCCAGGGTGAGTAGTAACGGGGAGTGATGTACGAGGGGAGGGTGAGGGGAAACATGTTTTTTGGAGTGTGGTGGCTACTGTATCCTTAGTTTTTTCCCCTCTTTTTTTCCTCTTGTTTTTTTTTCTTTCTTTTTCTCCCCATTACAACGTTTCCCCTCACTACCTAACTTTTTCTTTAGTTTCTTTGTCCAATTCTTTGCATTTCTTCTGCGCTCTTCCCCTCTTTCTCCTCCCCTCTCTTCCTCCTCTCTTTCCTCCTCTCTTCCTCCATCTCCTATCCTTCCTCTCCCTTTTTTCTCCTCCTAAATTCTCCTCTACATCCTCCCTTTCCCCTCACCTATGGCTTCTTTCCCCTTTTTTTCCCTTGCTTGATCCTCCTCCTTCCCTCACAATCCTTCCACATTTATCTTCTTACCTCCTCCTTCCCCCTCTTTTCCCCTCCTTCCCCTCTTCTCCCCTTTCCTGCTTTTATCATCTCACCTTACCACCACCACCTCCTCTTTAATTTTCCCCTCATTCTCTCTAAGGTTGGGGAGGGACCTTTCTCTCCCCTCCTCCTCCTCCCTCCTTTTCTCTCATCACCCCTTTCCTTTACTTTCCC
This sequence comes from Cancer borealis, assembly GCA_036785275.1. NCBI lineage: Eukaryota > Metazoa > Arthropoda > Malacostraca > Decapoda > Cancridae > Cancer > Cancer borealis. The sequence continues at coordinate 2,469 of JAXIVD010009515.1, read as the reverse complement.
TCCCTCCTTCCCCTCCCTCTCCCTCTTCCTACCCATTTCCCCTTCCCCCTTCCCCTTCCCCTTAAACCCTTCAACCCTTTCTATCTTACCTATAACCTCTTGCTGAACACAAACTATTCCTTCTTTCTTTCACACACACACACACACACACACACACACACACACACACACACACACACACACATTGATCGTCACTAGTCTCCACGGCGCCGATCCCGTCTATTATACATTCATTTTTTCCCCTCAGTGTATCGCCCTCAAGAACCGCGGCTCGTTGGGGCTGCATTGCGGTGTCTGAAGGAGGGGAAAGGGGGGAGGGGGTTAACGAGGGGAAAGGGGGGGAGGGGGTTAAAGGGGAAGGGAGGGGGTTAAAGGAGGTAGGAGTGAGGGGAGGAGGGGTTTGTGGGAGAGAGAGAGAGAGAGAGAGTGTATTGAAGTGGAAGTGGAAGTGGAGAGGTAAATGAGGTAAGAAATAGACATGGCGTGTGTGTGTGTGTGTGTGTGTGTGTGTGTGTGTGTGTGTGTGTGACCTTCGCCAACACCAATTGGAGGAAGAGGAGGAGGAGGAGGAATGAAAGGGCTATCAATATTTCTTCTCCCTATTCAGCTGTTGCTCACACGCTAGTTTCTTCCCCTCACCCTCCCCTTTCCCTTCTTCTCTCCCCTTCTCTTCCACCGTCCTATCCTCTCCCCACACAACCCTTATACTTCCCTCCCATTGTACTTAAGTTTCTCCCATTCTCTCCCCTCACTTTTCCCCTTTTTTCCCCTCATTTCTATCATATCCTTCCTACCTTTCCTTAACCCTTTCTTTCCCTTTCCTCACATTACGTATTTTCCATTTCATTCCTTCACATATTTCCCTCCCTTCTCCTTCCTCTCCCCTCCCTTCCTTTCCCCTCACCTCCCCTCAGTATCGCACCTCGCTATCAATTCCCTCAAATAACAGGTGAAAACGGCCTCGATTTTTACCTTTGTCGACATACAGTTACCTGAGCTAAATTGGGCACGAGGGGAAAGGTAACACTTACCGACTTAATGGCCGAGGGGAAAGGGGGGTGAGGGTGAAGGTGAGGGGAAGTATGGGGTGTAAAGTGAGGGGAGGTTACACTTGGCGCCGTACTGGTTGAAGGGGGGATGGGTGGGAGTAGGTAAGGGGTAGAAAGTGAGGGGAAATGAGAGAGGTCTTAGGTAAGGGATGAAGAGTGACAAGGATGAGGAAGAATGAGGGGAAGGTGATGGTAAGGGAAAGATGAATGAGGGGAGATAGGTAGGGGGGGTGAGGGCTCAGTGAAGCGTAGAGAGAGAGAGAGAGCCAGACTTTATGGGTTCATAGAGGATAGGAGAAAAAGAGGGGAAGTCTGGCTGTCTGACTAAAGGGAAAGGGAGGTAAGGGGAAAGAGGGGACATACATACACACAGACAGGCCGAGGAGTAAGATAAGAATGAGGGGAGAGGGAAAGCCACGTCTCAAGGGGAGGTAAGGTGAGGAAGGGAAGTGAGGGGAAACGAGGCTAGACTGGTTACGGAAAGACGGTGTTTGTCTATAGATGAGGAAGGGGAGAAGAGGGGAAATGACAGGTAAACAATACACAGTGATGGTGAGGGGAGATGAGGGAGGGGTGACCTTGTATATATAGAGTGAGGGGAGAGTAGAAAGATATTTACGATTGAAGGAATTGGAGGAGGAAGAAGAAATGGATGAAGGAAGAGGAGGTAGTGAGAAGAGGGGAAAAGGGAGGTGAGGTGAGGGGAGGATGAGGACAAACAGGGAGTGGCAAGGGGACGTTTGAGGGGAAGGATCTGAGAACGAACTGTGAGAGAGAGAGAGAGAGAGAGAGACTTTGCAGAGATAATATTAACTCTTCATTATCTTCCTCTTCTCTCCTTTCCCCTCTTCCTTATCCCACATGTTACCTATCACCTCCATCCCTCCCCTTCTCTCCTCTCCCCAGACCTCTTCATTTCACTCCCATCTCCCCTCTCTCTCCCCTCTCCCCCTCTCCCCTCTTTCCCCTCTCACAGCTATCACAAACATTTAAATTGGGTTTTCAAAAGACACGTCGTGGTGATGGGAATAAAAGACCCCCATTTTTTTCCCCTTTTTTTTTTCCTGACTTTCTTCCCCTCACTTTATTTTTTTTATTTTTTCATTTTCGTTTTTGGAATGAGATACTTGTGTTTGTTTATATGTTTATTTGTTTTCTTTTGTTTGTGTTTGTATGACTTTCTGTGTTGGTCATGTACACACACACACACATACACACACACACACACACACACACACACACACACACACACACACACACACACACACACACCGTCACAAGAGAAGAGATGAAGTCATATCCTCTCTCTCTGTCTCTCTCTCTCTCTCTCTCTCTCTCTCTCTCTCTCTCTCTCTCTCTCTCTCTCTCTCTCTCTCTCTCTCTCAGCCACGTGTCCGCCGGAGGAAAGGGAACCACTCAT
>JAXIVD010009514.1:2500-5000 GCA_036785275.1 Cancer borealis | reverse complement strand
CAACTAAAAACCAAGATGACAAAGTTGAGTTTGACAGAGTTCGTCGCGAAACTAAGAGACTAATAAAGCGCAGCAAGAATAACCTTGAAGAATATATAGCGGAATCATGTAAATCTAATCCTAAAGAATTTTATAGTTTTGTTAAGAGTAAAAAAGCCCTTACCTGTAATATCGGTCCACTTACTAAAGGACAAGGAAATCACACAAACGACGAAAATGAAATGGCTACAATCCTAAACAACTTTTTTGCATCCGTATTTACAGAAGAGGATTGTTCATCGTTTCAACCACTCGAGACTAGAAGAACCGAAAACTTCTTAAATGATTTACTCATCGTAGAAAATGACGTTGAACAAAAAATCGATAAGATGAAAACTAATAAAACCCCTGGACCAGATAAAATTTCCCCGAAAATCTTGAAAGAGGTCAAGCATCAGATCAGTAAACCGCTTGCAATCATATTCAATAAATCCTTAAGGATTGGTAAAGTTCCATCAGATTGGAAACGTGCTAATGTAACCCCAATCTTCAAAAAGGGAGACAAGTCACAACCCGGAAATTATAGGCCAATCAGTCTGACGTCAGTAGTATGTAAATTAATGGAGACAATCATTCGTGACAATATGGTGAAATTCCTTGAAGACAACGATATAATTAAACCCTCACAACATGGTTTCCGTAATAAACGTTCATGTCTAACTAACTTATTAGACTTCTTTTACAATGTTTTTGACACGTACGATGAAAGCAGAGCAGTAGATATCATATATCTGGATTTTCAAAAGGCCTTTGATAAAGTTCCCCATCAGCGATTGCTTAACAAACTAAAGACTCACGGTATCTCTGGTAGCATCTACAATTGGCTTCAGGACTGGCTCTCTGAACGTAAACAGAGAGTAGTCTTAAACGGTGTCTCCTCTCAATGGTTAAACGTAAAAAGTGGCGTACTACAGGGTTCAGTACTTGGCCCTATTTTGTTTCTGATATATGTTAATGACATAGATGATGGGATCTCATGCAAAATATCAAAATTCGCTGACGATACGAAAATTGCCAGTAAAGTAACTTCGACAAGTGACAGAGAAGTCTTACAATCAGACCTTGATCGACTAACGTCTTGGGCCAATAAATGGCAAATGAAATTTAACGTTGATAAATGTAAGGTACTACATATCGGAAGAAATAATGATCACGTTCAGTACCAAATGAATGGAAAACTACTTTCTGCAGTGAACAAGGAAAAAGATCTAGGAATCACAATATCAAGCGATTTAAAACCCAGTCAGCATTGCTCAGAGGTAGTTAAAACCGCTAACAGATTGGTCGGCTTTATTGGGCGTACTTTCGAAAATAAATCAGAAAAAGTCATATTAAAACTGCATAATTCACTAGTACGACCTCATCTTGAATATTGCGTACAGTTCTGGTCCCCATATTACAGAAAGGACATTGACAAACTGGAAAGAGTCCAGCGTAGAATAACGAAAATGATTCCAAGGCTGAAAAATAAACCTTATGAAGAAAGACTTAAAGAATTAAACTTATTCAGCCTCGAAAAACGAAGGATGAGAGGAGATTTAATTGAAATGTTCAAGATAATTAAAGGATTTGATAATATCAATGCAGAAGATTACATTACTTTTGATCGATCAAATATAACAAGAAGACGTCATACTTTTAAGATTACTGGTAAAAGATTCACATCAAACGAAGCTAAACATTTCTTTTTTAATCGGATCGTTAACGTTTGGAACTCCCTGCCCGCCAATGTCGTCGACAGTAAAACAATTAATACATTCAAAAATAGACTGCACAAATACTTAGAAGCCAATCCGCAACTAAAACATTATTCGTCAACATAGTAAACTTTGAGCAAGTTCCTTCTAATGTACAGTAATTACAAAATCTCGATTCGGAAGGACGTCGCTAGGGGCCTGACATCGCTTGCCAGGTAGTAGTGTTAGTGACAGTAGTAATAGGCTAGACTAATCTAATTCCACGCATTTATTTATTTATTTTTACTTATATTGCATGATTGGCCTTCCTCTCCTGCCAGTCGTGGCTGGTGGGAGAATCCCTCACCCTTACTATCCTGTATCCTTCATCCCAGATTAGATAGTGTAGTCTAGTTTATCACAAACAGCCTCGTAAGGGCCAGTAGGCCTGTTGCTGTTTGTTCTTCCTATGTGTTCCTATGTGTTCCTGCTCCTCCTCCTCCTGCTCCTCCTCTTCCTGCTCCTCCTCTTCCTCCTCCTCCTTTTCCTCCTCCTCCTACCTTCCTCCTCCTCCTCTTCCTCCTCCTCCATATATAATATAGAGCCACACAACCATTGACTGCGTATTCCAAGAAGCAGAATTCATTACTTGACAGAATAAAAAAATAAGAGGAGAGCAAGGTAGAAAAGAAAAGGAGGAGGAAGTAGGGAAAGATGACTCAAGGAAGATATTAATATTCATAAGTAATAATAAAGATAAGGACAACTCAAACATTGCATCAGAT
>JAXIVD010009513.1:7500-15261 GCA_036785275.1 Cancer borealis | reverse complement strand
GTAGTAGGAGGAGTAGTAGCACCAGCAAAACATTAATAGACCTCTCAGAACACATCCAGAAGAAAGAAAAAAAAAACTATAATGAATCTAAAGACAACAATTCCAGCAGCCAACAAGGATTCATGTCAAGTCTTCTTAACAAACACTGATGCTTAATGAATACTAAAACAGCACCACCACCACCACCACCACCACCACCACCACCACCACCACCACCACCACCACCACCACTACCACCAGCATCACCAGCAGCAGGGGGGGCAACGATTACCTCACCAAACACTGGGGAGAGACTGCCTCAAGATCCATTATACGAAGGACAAAAACAGGTTAAAGAGGGATGTAACCACTCACACTCACACCCACACACCCACACCCACACACCCACAACCACACCCAAAGACACACACCCACACCCACATCCACACCCACATCCACATCCACACCCACAGACACGAGAGGAGCAGCACAGGGATACAAATAGTGCAACAGTAAAGACTTGCGGATTATTGGTAACTCTGGTCGACACCATAGCTGAGGTTATCCACAAATAAACAATTACACTGCTCATCAAACAAATTCCCACCTAACCCCAAGAGGTAAATCACAACCACCACCACCACCACTACCACCACCACCAGGGAGAGAGCACCGAGTTATATAGTTATGCGTCGCTTCAAAAAATAGAAAACAGAAGAAATACAGATATTACACATTAATATATATACCTTCCCTCTCTGCATGTGATACAACGGCGTGAATAGCAATCGATAGACGGCTGTTTGCCCTCCCCTTGGTATCGAACCTACAACCTCCGACCATGTTATCAGCACGTCACTCTAACCAACTGAATCAACTAATGCATTACTTAATAGAATAAAATCTCGAAAAGGTCAACACTTGGCTGTCACAAATGTCACTGTCACTCGTATACACTACTATTATTGCCACTATTCCGACTACTGCTACTACTACTACTACTACTACTACTACTACTACTACTATTACTATTACTATTACTATTATTACTACTACTACTACTACTACTACTACTACTACTACTACTACTACTACTACTACTATTACTATTACTATTACTATTACTATTACTACTACTACTACTACTACTACTACTACCACTACTACTATTACATATTTCCACCACATCTGCAGCTTAGTAAAGTAAATCAATCAACTAATGTATGGATTTATGTATTAATTTCCTTATCGGTATTTTATGTGTGTGTGTGTGTGTGTGTGTGTGTGTGTGTGTGTGTGTGTGTGTGTGTGTGTGTGTGTGTGTGTGTGTGTGTGTGTGTGTGTGTGTGTGTGTGTGTGTGTATGTGTGTGTGTAAAAATGTTATTAATTAGCTTTTGCTGATTGACTTCAGTTCTTCACCCCTATTACAACAACAACAACAACAACAACAACAACAATAACAACAACAATAACAATAACAACAACAACAACAACAACTACTACTACAACAACTACAACTTCTACTACTGCAATTATTACCACTATTACTTGTTATTATTGTTGTCTTCGTTGATGATGGTAATGTTAATTCAATATTACCATTATCATTGCTATCATTATCATTGCTATCATTATCATTTGATATTATAACTATTTTTATCATTATCATCATTATTATTACTATCATTATCACTTTTTCATTATAATTGTTGACATTATTATTAATATCATTATTCTTCTTATTACTATAATTATAACAACATTAATCACTACTATTATCATTACAAAAATGATAAATTCAAAGTCTGATTACCCTGCAAATCAGATAATACTAATGAGATTAGTTTGACCAAACATATCAAATAATATTAATGACGAGATAAATTTCACTAAACAGTTTCTTGCTTCCACTGACTGAAAAAAAAAAAAAACCTTGAGGGAGGACCAGCCTGGTTATCTATCGGCGTGCAAGTTTACGTACCTCAGCAGCCTCTCTCGACGCTCCTCGTGCTACGTGCAACCCTTCACCTTCCACCCGCCTTCCCAACACACATGCACACGATACCTTCACCTCCTGGCATTCATACTGCTTTCAATTACGTAAATGGAGTCACGATTCGAACAGTAAAGAAATGTTGGACAAAAAGGCTGTTAATGGCACTCTGAAAATGTAAGAGTAAACGACAACATAAAAAAAAGTAAAAGTCTTCACCAGTAACGCATAGAACAGGTCGCTTTTCTCTACCCTCCCCTTCCCTGCCCTTCATTACACGCCTGAAGGATGAGGTGACGTACGGCCGACGGTTAATAGCTTAGTTACGCACATGTTTTTATTACTACTTTGCATTCAGTCCCACGTAGAGGCTGTCCTGCACACGTATTAACATAGTGCTGTCACCCTCCCCTTCCTCTGTCTCTTTCAGGTGGGCGTGGACTGGAAGGGTCAGTGCAGGTCAAGGGTCAACAGGTAATGGATTAATGGATGCGTGAATTACATTGTTGGTACGATAATCTAAATACTCAGGGATGTCAGAGGTTACTGTACTTACTTGTCTCCTGTGGTCGGCGGCAGCAATGACGGCCATCCGATGTGAAGGTTGGATGCTGTGCCTTCACCTGCACCATTGAAGAAACAAAAGGTTAGTTTAACATGAGTTGCTACTTGGTATCTTTTTTCTCTTCACGGACCGGCTCGTGTTGGGTATTTTTTTGTATCTTTATATTATCAGTGCAACGTTTGTTTGTATTTGTGTAAATGATAAAAAAAAAATTCCCCTCAGTTATTACAACCCAGACGTTCATGGCGGCGCGGCAATAAAAGCTCATTTGCCACAAACTATAAAGAGTAACACCCAGAACACTGCCCTGAGGCACGCCTGTCTCTTGAAAGTGAGCAGAGATCAGGACAAACCCACACGAGCTCAAGAGATCCGACCACTCACAAACCGACCAGTGATGGAGACAGATTGCCATGTGAACCAGACACCCATGGTACTGAACCACCATGTAGCAGCGTGTGTTTATCCATGCCAAGAAAGTGTCCGAGAAGATGTGCAGCGTGGCGTCGGGAATCACATGGATACATTTTTGTGAAGGAAAATAGAATGATACTCTGTAATCACACTTTATGACAAGTTACATGTGCAGATAATGTAAGAATAGTGGACAGTTAGTTGGTGCAAAACCTGTTCAGGAATGTAGGTAAGAAAGCTGGAAGATGTTGATGGAGAGAGAAAAAATCTTAGTAACTAGTTCGTTTCTTTTCTTCAAAGAATAAAGAATATGACGCATGTGTTCTGCAATTCTTACCTTACCGGTACATAGCATAAACTTGGCTCGACAAGCCTTATAACTTACATGTAGAAGCCCTCAGAGGCAAATGAAAATAATGATATAAGACGTAACAAAGGGAGGCAGGAAACCAACACTAAGGATTACTGAACACAATGAAGCGGAACAAATTTTCATTGTTATTACGAAGGAAACCTGACTTGGGCATGTGACGTGATGCATAATGGTACAATGGATGGATAGGTTGGCTGATGGAAGGACGACGCAAGGAAGGCAGGACGGAGGGAAGTAATGGGCAAAGATAAAAACAGGAATAAGACAAACTAAGGAGTGTCAGAAAATATGCTTGAGTATACTGAAACAGACAAAACAACACCGTTCTCAGATCACAAACATCCTTCAAGGCTGAGCAATACCATCCCTCCCCCCGCAAAACACCCACGAAAAGGATCTCTAATAAACAGCTCACAAAATCTGATTAATCTTTGGTAACGTTTTAGTAAGACTCCACACATAACCTTCTGTGTAATCCTGTTGACAAACAAACCAACAAACTAACAAACAAACCCAATCAGAAACATAACCCTTTGGCAGTGGTGATGAAATAGATGAGTTGTGAATATTGGGAAAGGTTCTTCTAGTCTTGTTATCCAAATAGAATACAATACACAGTCAAAAGCACAGTTTCCACAGAAGAGTATGTGAAAGTGACAGTCTGGCAGGAAGGGAGGACGGAGACGATGGCAGTATTGGTGAACGTTGAGCGCACAAAAAAGAAGTTCGGTCTGCAATCTCGGTAAGAAAATTGCTTATTCTGGATTGCGTTCGGTCCCATCAGCTTAGACTGCGGGAACAACGCACAAAAAAAATCCTTAAAATATTATACTCAATATGGCTTTTACTGTTTCTTTTTGAAGCTAATGTGCATATAATACTGAGATCCAATATAGAAGCAGATAACTAGTAATTAAGAACTGACTTTGTATTATCCCTTGCTAATGTGTGTGTAATAAGTCATAACACCAGTTGGTTGGATACATTCTTTGATGAAGGCTTATAATACAGTTTTTTCTTTGTTTCTGTGTATTCAAAGCAAGAAAATCACATTCAGTGTTTGTATTATAGATAGTGAATCTCATTATTGTGGTTGATAAGATTGTTGATTACCACCTGTGTGTGTGTGTGTGTGTGTGTGTGTGTGTGTGTGTGTGTGTGTGTGTGTGTGTGTGTGTGTGTGTGTGTGTGTGTGTGCATCATCCAGCTCATATGTCACGCCAGAGTCCGGTGGTCACGTTACATTACTAAAAAATAGTAAAGAAAATGTGTCCAATGATAATAAAACCACCAGCTACAACAAAGCATCATGGCGCACTTCCTGAACATAGTGTTAGAGTGATATATAATAACATTTGTAGGAATTACAGAGACTTAAACAATATGTGTAACATTTAAAAACTGACAATTCTTACCAAGAAAAATAAAAACGAAAGGGATGCTTACTAAATACCAGACGATGTAGATTTACAGAATATATATATAGTGGATGAAATAATATACGAGAATGAGAAAATAAAATAGAAAGGGTAAGAGACACTAGTAAAAATCATTAGAATTCTGATATTCCGCAATCTGTATTTTGGAATTAAGCTGAAATACGTTTTCCTACCCGGAACAAATTTGTTGAGTTTTATACTGAAGACAATGATGTGTTCTCATTTATCACTTCATTGCGTTTCAACTATTATTTCTTGCATTTCTTCTCTTCCTTCTTTTTCTCTTTACAATCACAACTCCTCTTCCTCCTCCTCCTCCTCCTCCTCCTCCTCCTCCTCCTCCTCCTCCTCCTCCTCCTCCTCCTCCTTCTCCTCCTCCTCCTCCTCCTGCTGCTCCTCCTCCTCCTCCATCAAGAACTGGTGGGCCAATCAGCTGATGGAGGAACTTTCAGCTCACCAATGAGCTTAATTTTCAGCCTCGTTGGTCCGGGTTAACAAGGGGAAATTAATAAATTAAAATGTGATAATCACTTGAGATGATTAAATTGCGTGTCGAGTTAATGACGAGCGAGCCAGTCGAGGCCTCATCATGTACCGGGCTTTGTGGCCTCGAGTCCCGCCGCCTCGTGCTGAATGGAATAACGTGGCTGTGGCTCTTTTTAGTGATGTCTTTTCAGCACGTTGGCGGCGCAGGACATGATGTGGACTGTGGCTTCCTGGAGGACACTTTGATGCCCCGCCACACACGGGTGTCCTGCCCTGCACCACGCCCCGAGACAAGACTTACTTCGCTAAACACACACATAACAAACTAATTACTTAACCTAATTAGTTTCAAATTAGATGGAAGTATATATTAATGTATATATTAATTGTATTGTATATCTACTTACTATATCTATACGAGGAGTTGCATCTATCTATCTATTTATCTATCTATCTATCTATCTATCTATCTATCTATCTATCTATGGGTGTAGGTATGCATGTATGCATCTAAATATCTACCTATCTTTACGTATACAAGTAAATATGCAACACGTAAGCTGTACAAGCTTCTCCAATGTGGTAATTAGCCACGTGAATTCATATTTTTATGATAGAGGAAATGAAAATTATATAGCATCAAACTAAATAGAAATTTACGGCATTCAAAAATAGTCAAATTAATTACTCAACTAATTCTTTTTTTCCCCTAAGACGAATACAATACTTAAATAGATAAAAAATGAAATATTGATAAGTAAATAAATGTTAACGTATAATGTATGATAATGAATAATGTATAATGCCAATGATAAGATTAGTGTATAATGTATATATATATAAAGTATACAAAATATACACGTGGTTTATCTGGGAAATGAATTGAATTAATGTGACCTAAAACGCCACACGTTCCTCCCCTTTAAAATAATTTCGCCTCACCTTCCCTGTTACTCACGCTGACTTACACTTAATAGGGATCATCGACGTAGTACTTTTTTTTTTACCCTTTCCACGTGGACCTTTTTTCCCCAATTAAAATAATCCGTTGATGCGCGAACAGCCAGACGAACGACGCTGTGACGCAATGTGACGCTCGTGTGACATGCTGTGACGTTACCGTGACGCTTATGTGACGTTAATATATGATGGGATGTCTTTTCCAACCTTTGCGTGACGTACTGTGACGCTGAGATGCAAATGTGTGACGGTTATGTGACGTGTTATTATGCGGTAAAATGATGACGTATTAGTGACGCATCAGCAGCAGAACAACAGAATGGTGACGCAGGAGGCCAAGCGTGACGTGGGAGCAGTGACGCAGCGGTGACGTGGACGGAAGATGTGACGGAGGACGGGATTGCAACAGAGCGGATAACGAGAGGGGAAGAAAGACAGTGAAGAAAGGAAGGAAGAAGAAAGGTATGGAGGAGTGAAAGAGGGAGAGGAAAGGGGAAGAAGATATGGGAGGGGAAGGATAGGAAGAGGAAGAATAAGAAAAAAATGATAGATAGGGGAAAGGATACGGAGAATGCAGATGTAAAATACCAGACAACGAACACAGATCATACATAAAAACGGATACGGACATGAAGCGGACATGAAGCGGACACGAAGCACTAATAGGACATACGAATACATGTTTTGGAAAAGGCATTGCAGGGGGGGCGTTTGGGGGGGGGGGCGGACATGAGGAGGGGATGTGATGTAACTAGGGAAGGACACGGGACAGTAGAACCACCACCACCACCACCACCACCCACCACCACTACCCCCACCACCATCACCACCACCACTAGCTAGGCCTCCCACGGTTCACCACACTCAATTACAGGGTGCAGAGCCGCATCGCTGATAGGCCTATGACTTTTCACTTCCCTTAGGTCCGTCGCAAAGGGCAGAGAGGGAGGGAAAGAGGGGGAAAGAGGGGAAAGAGGAGAAAAAAGAGGAAAGAGAGAATGGTAGCTGTGGATGTCATGGTGAATATGCGCTCGTCAGTCAGTCAGTCAGTCAGTCAGTCAGTCAGTTAGTCAGTTAGTTAGTCAGTCAGTCAGTCAGCACCGGTGGGAGATTATGTCGGGAATAACTCTTGCGGAAACATCGCTAAATTAAAAACCCATAAAAGTGCCTCTGCAGGAAAATGGATTTCAATTTCCCCAGATTTTTAGTGAGAGAGTCGAGGTAAATCCTATCATGGGGTCGCAGCCTGTCCCCCCCTCCCCTCCTCTTCTTCCTCTTCCTCCTCCTCCTCCTCCTCCTGCTACGCCTCACTCCTTTTTATTCTCCATTATCTTCTTTATCCGTCGTCCTTCCCCTCCCGTTCCTGGCTCCCCTATCCTCTTCCTCCTCCGCCTCCTCCTCTTCTTCCTTTTTCTCCTCCCTCCTCTTATTTATCAACCGTCCCTCTCCTCCTCCTGTCCATTTTTTCTCTCTCTCTTTTACTCTACTACATCTATTACATAACACACGTCATTTACAGGAGAGAGAGAGAGAGAGAGAGAGAGAGAGAGA
>JAXIVD010009512.1:0-15263 GCA_036785275.1 Cancer borealis | reverse complement strand
CTGTGGAAGAAACTGCCTCCTTCCTCCACTCCCTCCTGGCCTCCCATGGACCCAATTACCTTGAGAAGCTGTTTGGTACCAAGGCTCGCAACGCCCTCGAACCTCTAGGTGGCGTGCAGAAGGTCGCCATTGCTCTCTCAGGTAAGTCATTTCTACCTCATTCCCGTTTTCTTTGTCTAGTCGGTCTTCTTTTATTTTACTATTGCTTTTGTTTTGATGTTTGATTGACATGGAAATATTTACAGGATTTATCTTTGATCAGTCTCTCTCTTCTTCACGAACATTAAAACATCACTTTTCTTTTCCACAATGTTATTTAAGGGGGTGCACACTAGGTCACACTAGGCGAATTTTGGTCAGCGAACCTGTCCGACATGCGCTGGAATACGCTATACTATCGAGGGCTGTCGGCCGATCGTGTTGGCAACTACGCCAGGTGCGACACGTTCGCCAGACTGGTTTTGAATTGTTCAAAAATTGCGGTCGAACGTCCAGAGAGTCACGGGGCGGGAGGGGGGGGAGTGTCGAGACGCTTTCCAACACGTTCGACAGAGGATCTATTCAGTGTTGACACGTTAGATATGGTGTTGCTGGGTCGGCGAAGTCATATCGAACCTGTTGAACGCGTCGACGCTAGCGACAGCCTTCTACCGACAGCCTAGCGACTGTACGACAGTCTAGCGAAAGCTGCCGAACGTGTTACATACGCAATACTCGGTACAGTGTCGCAAGAGTCGCTAGACTGTCATTAGACTGTCGGCAGTTGTTGACAAGGTGTCGACCACATTCGACCTGCGACGTTCGTCAAGATTCGGCAACATTCGATGGAATGTCGATAGTTTCGGTAGAGATTCGCAACACCTTCACTCAAAACACCGATTTCACGGCGAGGTTCGGCGCAAAACAGAGTCGCTGCGTTCGTTTCACATACTTCGTTTGACGATCGCCTAGAGTGACACCCGCTTTATAGAGTCTTGAACACATACATGATTACCTTACTGGCTAACAAGGTCATTTCATCCCAGAGTCCCAGACTATCGATGAATTTGGCGACGCTCTCCACCTGCTCCGCTCCGACGTGGAACACCTCCGCTCCGTCTTCATGGCTGTGGAGAACGGCGACATCGGAATGCTCAAGTCCCTCGGCATCAAGGACTCGGAGCTCGGCGACGTCAAGTTCTTCTTAGAGAAACTCGTCAACACTGGCTTCCTGGACTGAGCGCCCGGGCCAGGCTAAGTGTGGAGGAGGAGGAGGTGGAGGGAGGGAGGGAGGAAGAGGAGGGTTTATTCAGAAGGAAAACTCGGAATTTACTTCAAAAGAAAACTAATAAGTGACTTTGTATTGGATTGATGAAGGAGACAGAGTGTGAAGTGCATACATCAACAGTGAACCTTAACCTTGTCCCCTACGAACATTGGATTAGTTTTCCCGCCCGCAGACAAAGATACGAGCATACACAGAGGAAGAGAGAATGAGAGTGAGAATGAGAGAGAGGTAGAGAGAGGCTGGCTGGCACAGAATAGTTTTACGTTGATGCTCTCCTCGCCACCATGACACCATTACGTACTCAGCCCACAAGAGTAACAGACGTCTCCCCTTAGGCCGTAGAGTTTTCATTCTATATCATAGGTGAAATGACACTAATAGACTTAATTATTAATAAGTTAAATGTATAGCACAGTAATGCTTCTTTGAATCAATAGTTATGGTGAACATATACTAACAAGCTAACAAGTCTCCCACACTGAGCCGAGGACTCCCGACACACACACACACACACACACACACACACACACACACACACACACACACACACACACACACACACACACACACACACACCCGCCCGCGCGCGCGCGCACACACACACACACACACACACACACACACACACACACACACACACACACACACACACACACATACACACAGACACACACACACACACACACACACACACACACACACACACACACACACACACACACACACACTCACATTCCTCACCTCGCTTCTTGACTGAGTTTTAGACAAAGAAAAATTATTACGATTCTAATGTTTATGGTTGTGTGAGAATCAAGATTGTTACGATTTGATCACTGTAGACTATTGTAGTTATTGGATGATATATATATACGTGTTTCATTATCAACACTGAATTAACACTGAAATACATGTAGAAAGTAATATATGTGTGATGTTATTTTTCCAGAGTAGAATTTATTTTATTCCAGCACACAGAAAGAAAATTGTACACTTGATCTATACCACGTGAATATTATTGAAACTAATTGACTTTATTACAAATATATCTGTTTATCTGGGGGCGCGGTGACCCCCACAGGTCCCACAGGTTGTAGAATACTTGCATGGTTGCCTTGGGAAGATAACCACCTTAGAAGTGTGTGTATTGCCGGGTGTGTGTGTGTGTGTGTGCGGCCATCAGTGTGTCCTGCCAGCCTGGGTGGTGCGTGATACTATGTGTTGAGTCCCTGTGGGTTGAAGGCAGCGAGTCTCCATTATTAGTGAAGTTGAGATCATTGAAATACCAGCGACAGTATTGAATAATCTGATCCCAATCCCTCCTATATGATCCCTTAATTCTTGATCACTGATTATTACTGTGTTGTGATTCTATTTCAAATAATGTAGATGGAGTTATTTTCTTGAATGAGATTAATTGCAATTTATAGGGGATATGTATTTATCATTAAACTTACAGTGTATGTAAGAATATATAGTATATATATTATATATATTATATAACAATGTACGAAAAAATCTTCTAATAAAAGTCCTTATTTGCTGCAATTGACGTTTTCACACACACACACACACATATACACACACACACACACACACACACACACACACACACACACACACACACACACACACACACACACACACACACACACACACACACACACACACACACACACACACACACACACACACACACACACACACACACACACACACACACACACACACACACACACACACACACACACACACACACACACACACACACACACACACACACACACACACACACACACACACACACACACACACACACACACACACACACACACACACACACACACACACACACACACACACACACACACACACACACACACACACACACACACACACACACACACACACACACACACACACACACACACACACACACACACACACACACACACACACACACACACACACACACACACACACACACACACACACACACACACACACACACACACACACACACACACACACACACACACACACACACACACACACACACACACACACACACACACACACACACACACACACACACACACACACACACACACACACACACACACACACACACACACACACACACACACACACACACACACACACACACACACACACACACACACACACACACACACACACACACACACACACACACACACACACACACACACACACACACACACACACACACACACACACACACACACACACACACACACACACACACACACACACACACACACACACACACACACACACACACACACACACACACACACACACACACACACACACACACACACACACACACACACACACACACACACACACACACACACACACACACACACACACACACACACACACACACACACACACACACACACACACACACACACACACACACACACACACACACACACACACACACACACACACACACACACACACACACACACACACACACACACACACACACACACACACACACACACACACACACACACACACACACACACACACACACACACACACACACACACACACACACACACACACACACACACACACACACACACACACACACACACACACACACACACACACACACACACACACACACACACACACACACACACACACACACACACACACACACACACACACACACACACACACACACACACACACACACACACACACACACACACACACACACACACACACACACACACACACACACACACACACACACACACACACACACACACACACACACACACACACACACACACACACACACACACACACACACACACACACACACACACACACACACACACACACACACACACACACACACACACACACACACACACACACACACACACACACACACACACACACACACACACACACACACACACACACACACACACACACACACACACACACACACACACACACACACACACACACACACACACACACACACACACACACACACACACACACACACACACACACACACACACACACACACACACACACACACACACACACACACACACACACACACACACACACACACACACACACACACACACACACACACACACACACACACACACACACAGGCCTGCCTTTTAACAGTAAGCCAAACACAAACAAGTAATCGTAGGACCTTCACCTGGTTTGCATGCATGCACTACCTGTGCTTCATGACACATGAGGTGCACAGACACTCCCCAGGTGTTTATGTTAGTGTAGAGGGCAATAATTATGATATTGTTTCTTTAACTACAAATTTGTGAGTCTGTCCTGTCACTACTTGTCTGGTGAAGTGTTTCCCTTCCCCACGAGCCTCCCAGCAGGAACCTGAAGGGTAGCTCCTCCTCGTCCTGGGCCACGTCGCCCACTAATGCAGATCCCACCTCCTCGTCTTGCACACTTGTCCTTCGAAGGTACCAATCAGCATTTATTCTTTCAATAAGCTACCTGATGTCTTACCAAAATTATTGTCAGCCACTTCATACAGCATTACGAAACTTGCCAGATTGTACAAGTCATTTTTTAGATAGATATGTGTGTTCTATTTTAAACTGAGTGGTGGTGGAGGTCTATCATTGTCGCCAAAGTTCATAATAATTCTGCAGCAGCTTCTCATCAGGCAAGGAGAGTGTGTGAATGCAGTGAGTGAGTGTATAGGAGGGAGTGTGAGGGAGTCAAGTGTGCGTGTGTCTGTGTGTGTGTGTGTGTAGAGAGAGAGAGAGAGGACGTGTGATCAAAGTATGCATAATAGTAGCCAGTGAAGAGAGAAAGGCAGGAGGAATGAAGTGAAAGAGGAAGAGTTGTGTCCAAAATGCAGTGCAGTTGATGTGTAAAAACTAGCAAATAAAAAAAGAACTATTGTCTTGCTTGAATCTTGAGTTATTGAACTGAATGTATTACTTTTAAGAGTGGTGTTAGAATGTGTCCCGAGCTGACTGATTGATGCGGTTTTGTTGTGAAGGAAATCAATATAAATAAATAAAAATACAAGATCAAGATCATTAAGGTGTATTGTATTACTTATGCATATTGTTGTCAGTCGAGCTGATTAATAATTTTCTCTCTTGCAATACTCACAATATTACCTTGACCTCTGTACCATGAAGTGTTTACTCTCCATACGATGAAATTATACAAAAGCATAAATATATCTAATAAATTGTGTACAACTGCCTGTGTTTTATTCATGATGACCTGAAAGAATGGGGTGATGATGCTGACTAAAGGAAGAGGTGATAATAATGTGGAATAAAGAGATATATTTAATTATTGAAATAGGTAGTAAGTCTGGTAAGAATGTAAAGCCAAACCAACTTATATTTTCTACTCACTACTTAGATCCACAAGAAGAAAGACAAATGGTAATGATGCACTTCTTATATCTTCGTTTCTTGGATCAAAAAGAATAATTATCATCATCAGCCTGCAGGACAAACACCCTTAATTAACCTTCTTCAACTCACCTGTGTAGTGACTTCGTCTATTCCACGTCACCTCAATCAAACAGTTTATTCTATTACCACCTTGTGTCAAAAAGGCTGGGAAGTGTGTGTGTGTGTGTGTTGTGTGTGTGTGTGTGTTGACGCATGCGTGGTGGTGTGTAGCGGCGCAGGGCGCAGGCGCCAGGCGGCACTGCGGCAGGCAGAGGTCAGAGGTGTGATGTGTCATGGCGGTGGTGGTGGTGGACGTGGCGAGGGCTGGTCGCTGGTAAGTCCTGTCTATAACAGTGTTGATATGAGTGATGTAAGCATGTTGTTGTTGTATTGTGTCCATGATGGTTGTTAAGGTGTCCAACATGATGTGTGAGTGGTGGTGATGGTAACACTCCCTCGTTGTGACTTGTAGATTACCTTGTCGAGTCACCTGTCTGTCCGGTGAGCATAGTGTGGCAACAGGCAGTGGTGTTACACATTACAATGGTTACGTTACACTTGTGTTGGTGCTTGATTGAAGATTGACTGTGTTCATTGTGATGGTTGTGTTGCACGTAACAGTCATGTTTAGTCAAGTGTCATTACGACCAGCTATGTGGGAGACTTGTTTAGTCAATTAATTCACTCATTCACGTTTGGTCAGCACAAGCCTAAGGACTAACCATGAGTACCACGTGAGTCCTGGCGTTGGTGGTGGAAATGAAGGTGAATCAAGTACAAGTACACTGAGCCAGCCTGGCCTGAGTGAGTGGTGGTGACGCGCGCACACATACATACACACGTGCAGTCATACACACATTCCCTGGAAGAGGCCTTAGAGAGCCTGTCACTCCAGTATGGCGATATTTAAACGGTTTGTTGGCTGAGTTGGGCTTTATAGTTAGTTATACTACTGGTCCTATGTTTTCCAAGTTCAGACTCCAACTTGTGGACAGTTGAACCTCAACACACACTGTCAACTTATTCCAGTTGTTAACACGACGGGCTGTTAAGTGTCCAGGCTGGCTTTTGTCTTGTATATTATGGTTGTGTTCCCTCGTGTAGTGTTGTGACAAGTACACACAAGGTGCTGTGGCTGAGGTAACACTTCATTGTTGGTGTTGGTGCAGTGTTGAGTAAGGGCGGTGGACTGGCGGTGTTTGCCTTGCTTACTGCTGAGTACTTACTGGTAATGACAAGTGAACTTTTTGTCTGATTCCATTTTTCGGTTAATGGTGAAGTTAATGGTAAATTTTTTACATCTTCACTAGAATGGCGTGTGGCTACGAAAGAAAATGGCGTCTGCACCTCGTCCAACCTCCGACATTTAGTCATAGAAAACATTTGATATCTTCTAAATTATCATAACATAAATTAACCCTTAACCTATATTGACAAATAACAACCTTGTTTAAACCAAACTAAACTTTACCTTTCGAAGAGGTGGTTTCATAGTCCATAGACAACATTGAATATATCGCAAATTCTTAGTTTGTGAGATATTCAATGTTGTCAATGGACTATGAAACCTTCTCTAAACTAACCTAACGTAGGTGAAGGACATAAAAATACCAATTATTTTTAGATAACTTAAAATAATAGCTACATGTTCCATCTATCTATACCTGAGTATGTTTAGAGTAACGTGTATGTACAGAGTGAGAATGAGGAGGTGTGAAGGAGAGCTGGTTATAAGGGAGTTGTGTGTTTGAGCAGAGCAGTGTGTGTTGAGGTGTTGATGTGGTTTGTACACATGGAGAGAATGGAGGAGGAGGACCAGTTGGTGAAGAGAATAATAGGATGTGATGTGAGAGGCGTGAGGTTGAGAGGAAGATCTTGAATTGATAGTTATCTTTTAGAACTCGAGGAATACAATGGTAGTGTTCTTGCAGCCCCATCACAGAGCTAATGATGAATTATATTATGTTGTTATATATAAGAAGCTCCTAGAATGTATCCCAATGTTCTTTGTTTAAATACTTAGTGAAAGCCTTGGTATGCTTAAAATAATTTTGCAGTCTATGAATGAATAAAGTAAAGCCAGTCACCCCTTTGCTGCCATTCTAAAGGACAACATGACACTTAAATAACAAGAGTTAAGTCAATTCAGTTCACTTTTGTAGGAGTTCAAGTTGTAGTAAAAGGGAATGACTTAAATAATGTAAAGGATATAGGAACGAAAATAATGTTAGATTGTTGCATAAAATGAATGACTTAAATAATGTAAAGGATATAAGAATGAAAGTAACGTTGGATTATTGCATTAGTTAGATAGACAATCTAGGGATGAGAATGTGTTGAAAGTATTGAAGAGTTGGTGTATAATTTGTTTACTTTTTCTAGGGACAAAAAGAAAGAAAAAACATTGATTCACAAGAAGAGAACCAGAATGGAGAGTGTGTGTGTGTGAGGATCAAACCAACAGTGAAGATGTGAGTCAATAAAGTCAGAAACAACACAGTCAAACAGCCATCAGTAAGCCGGGTCAAACAGCCTCTATCGGATATCTAATTGGAGGAGGTGGCAGTCAAGTTTGAGTTTCAAGGTAGGAAGGCAGAAGTTTATCAACCTCTAACAACATTATTGGTTAAGAAGAATTTAGTTCAGTCAAGTTGTATTTGTCTACATCTTAGTTTTACTTTGTTGCTCCTCATTCATGATCAGTCATCAATTGAAAACATTGTTTGCATCAACATTTGTGTAGCTTTTAAGTATTTCAAATCATTGTAAAGTTTCCTTAGAATCGATGTTTCTTGAGAGAGTGTTGTGTTTAGTGGTGGCAGCCTCTCTTCTTAAGATTTATTATACAAAGACAATCATCTTGGTAGCCCTATGCTGGATTTTCTAATTTTATTATGTCGTTTAAAAGATGAGGTGACCAAAATAGCTGCAAACTCCATGTTAGGTCTGACTTAACTGATGTATAGAGGTAAAATTATTATAATAGGAACAGGCAGGGGCATTCGTATTGCAACATTAGAGGTAAATTTCTTGGACCATAGCAAGACGAACTACTGCAAAACCATTTGCCAAGGATGTTTTCATCAATCAAGAACGAAAGTTAGAGGTTGGAAGGTGATCAGATACCGCCCTCGTTCTAACCATAAACCATGCTGACCAGCGATACGCCGGTGTTATTCCCATGACCCAGCGGGCAGCTTCCAGGAAACCAAAGTGTTTGGGTTCCAGGGGATGTATGGTTGCAAAGCTGAAACTTTACAGTGTTGGAAGACAATTGTAACACTAAGGTCATTGTACACTTTCATGGTTCACTCAGCTTATCCTTTATTTTTGGTTTCTTGTTCCTACTTGACGAATGTCATTTGTTGATGTTAAAAGGCATTTCCCAGCTATCGGACCAGGATGAGATTTTATACAAATCTTCCTGTAAGCCTTGCCTGTCACTCAGATTACAGAATTTCCAATTTTACGATGAAGTTGTTACATCCACCACTGATGTCTTCTATGTATATTATGAATACCACAGATCCAATAACAATGTTCTCAGATGAATGTTGTGCTTTCATATATTCCTGTAACTTATTTCTTGCCTCAAGTGACCATTTAATTTCATTATGAAACCAGAGATAACTTTTTATTGTTAGATCTTCTCTCACAATTTGGGATAAAACTACGTTGTTGTGTTATTAATGGAGTCTTGAAATAAGACCACTACCTCAACTTGTGTTGTATCTTGTAACAGTAAATGTGATGATGCTCATCTCAGATTTTCAAAATTGACTTTAGAATTTGGCACCAAAGTGTTGTTTTTGGTTACATTAATTGTATTGATCATAATGATCACAAGAACCAAGATGTTCACCAAATTATTGATGAAGTGTTCCTCACTCACTAGGATGAGATCAAGTTTAGTATTTTCACACATTTCCTCTAATACTAATTGTATTAGGAAACTGTCTTCTAAAAATTCTACCATTCTGAGTGACTCATTCAATGCTGGAGTGAGTCAGTCAATCTATATGGGAAGTAAAGTCTCCCAGAATTATTGAGTCACTGTTTTGAAGTGTTTGTCACAAGACTCCTTACATTCCAGTGTCATATTCGTGGGTGTTAGTTACTCAGTTAGTTGCTCAGCAGCCTCCCGTACCTTGCACTCTCAATGGCTGACAGGTGTAAGTTGTCTCCCTGTAACAGGTTTGGCCGATAAAAAAAAAGTTGTTCCATACCTCCACAGACTAGACACATTGTTCCTCACAGAGTTTGCAAACAGTTATTTAGGGTGACAGTCTTACTGTAAAATAGGGTGTCGGCTGCGGTCTTGGGAAGCAAATCGTAAATCATGATATTCCTGGATTTGGTTTTATATTGTTGGATAAGTCTGTGATACTTATCCAACAGTTCCTCAGAGCACGTGTTTCTAATATCAATGGTGCCTGTGTGGGTAGGTGAGAGAGAGAGAGAGAGAGAGAGAGAGAGAGAGAGAGAGAGAGAGAGAGAGAGAGAGAGAGAATACCTTTGCCACTCCATTATAACACAGGTAAGCATGATGACAGGTGATGCGATAACCTCAAGCTGTCATTTGAAACTTGCAATATTTAATAAACTTTGAAACTTCTTCCTTGAATTGAATGGAATATGTAACAAATACTTTGAACTGGTTATGTGTGTAGTTCCATTTTCTAGAGTTGTTTAAAGATAATGCAGTTGTTAACACCAGTTGTTCTCAGTGAAACCAGTAACACAAGCTAAATTAGGTAAGGATGACAAGAGATATTGGTAGTAATGTGTAATATAAGTTGTCCTTTTACAGTACTGTTGGATAAGTATAGAACAATTGAGTGTTTGAAGTGATAACAGTATTGTGACTAATGTTTAATGTTTCCTCAGAGTGACAGACAGACAGACAGATGAAGGCAATGTAACACCTGCTGCCATGCATCGCCTCGTTGGAAGCTTCACAATGGGACAGTTTTCACCATGTTGCCGGTTGTAGCGAGAATCAGCTTACCTGATTGGCTGATGACTCCTTGGTTGTGATTGGTCATCTCCCGAAGCCTCCTCATCCTCTTGGCCAGCTCAGTATTTTTATTTATTTATTTATTTAATGCTCTTATTATGTAGGACCTTTATGTGAGCCGAGTTGAGCAAGTTGTCGTGTGTTTTGTGATGTAATAATGGCAAGGGTCCTGCGGTGGCATAGATCATTGTTATGCTTGTACCTTATCTTCCCATTACCACTTGATGACTCCACTTAGTTGACAGCAGGACAAGTGTGGAATGGAGTCTGGTATACGTACAATGTCGTTACTATTCTCACTTGGTCTTTACACTCAAGACCGTGTTACATGCACCCCATTCTTACTAGTGAAGTGGTGATTGCTGCTGTTTCCGCCACATCACAAGGCAAGATAGTGGTTCACATTCACAACACTATTTGGTCCACATTATTATATGTAGATCAGCTTATGTTTGTGTTTTTAAATTTTATTAATGTGAAAACTACCTCGTAATGTAATATGCGATGAAAACCGAAGCAATTATAACTTTTCTAGTGTGATTGGTGTGTGTAGCACAGGCTTCAAGTGTGAACATCAAGGACTTGGTGGATAAAAGTAACATTGATATTAGTGAGAACAATAACACCATTGTACATTGGACTCCACCTTCTGTATAATAAAGTGATTGTTACGTGGTATTGAAAAAAAAATACATACCAGCATAACAATGATATAGATCACCACAGAACATTGAATTCCTTGCTATTAATCATTACTTGCCAAAAGACACAGCCACTTGTCCAACAGGCGGGTGGCGTGTTATGTGTGTGGATGATGCCTCAGTTGGGAGTTAAGAATGTAACGATTGCAAAGATCAATTTATTTTGGAGTCACATCACACTATCATTTTGTACAGAAAATGTTCAAGTAAGTAGTTATGTCATTACAGTAGGACAAGTTACATAATAGAATTGCTTGCACTAGCTAAGCAGACGATGCAACAATCTGACTGAATAAATCTTACTTTCCAACAGACCCAATGGAGGAGGAGAGACGACACTGAAGAACAGAAGAGTATGATTGGTGAAGGATGTGAGAGGGATGTATGGAGGGTCAGACCACTATGTTGTGTTAGCGAAGATAAAAGGTAGATGGGAGTATGGCAGAGAAAATGGTAAGGGGAAGTGAGGTGGGTAAGGTGTCAGATGGTGAAAGGATGGGTAAGAAAGGTTAGAGAGGAGTATAGAAGGAAGACTGTCTGAGTGTATACATTAGTGAGATCTTCTATATGGTCAAACCTTACTTACACTCCTCCCCCTGTCTGTCAAAACTGCCAGTAAAATACTATAGATCCACCTCACATTGCCCCCTCTGTACCTCACCTGGCTATACCTGTACAAACTGCCCCTCAAGAATACTACACATTTGTGCAAACTGCACTTACGAGGCTGTCCTGTCTACAGACTTGAGGCAGAGGTTGCTGCTCTCTGCTTCAAACATGACTTAACACTCAAAGAAGCCCGCCTCTGTGGCTTACAACAGCTTCCTCTCTCAGCGCATCTCCACTACCACCCCTTGGACCACATCTAACACTACCTTTCCCTCTACTACATCCCATCCTCCTTCCTCCACTTGTTCCTTCATCTAACACAATTACCTCTTCCACTGCTATTACCCTCCCTTCATCCCCATCTCTTGCTTCTTCATCTTCCACTTCCATCACCACTCCTGTAGTTCCTTCAGTGGCAGTGACTAACCAATTTTCTTTACTAGACTCTTGACACCCAAGCCTCTACTCCTTCAAACTTTGCTCCTCTTCCATCCTCCAACGCCGAGCGACACTTGATTGGTGTAAGAATATGGCGTGGGAGGATGGAAGAGGAGCAAAGTTTGAAGGAGTAGAGGCTTGGGTGTCAGAGTCTAGTAAAGAAAAATGGTTAGTCATTGCCACTGAAGGAACTACAGGAGTGGTGATGGAAGTGGAAGATGAAGAAGCAAGAGATGGGGATGAAGGGAGGGTAATAGCAGTGGAAGAGGTAATTGTGTTAGATGAAGGAACAAGTGGAGGAAGGAGGATGGGATGTAGTAGAGGGAAAGGTAGTGTTAGATGTGGTCCAAGGGGTGGTAGTGGAGATGCGCTGAGAGAGGAAGCTGTTGTAAGCCACAGAGGCGGGCTTCTTTGAGTGTTAAGTCGTGTTTAAAGTGGAGGGCAGCAACCTCTGCCTCAAGTCTGTAGACGGGACAGCCTCGTAAGAAGGCATTATGTTCTTGAGTACAGTTTGCACAAATGCGTATTGTTGAGGGGCAGTTTGTATAGGTATAGCCAGTGAGGTACTGAGGGGGCAATGCGAAGTGGATCTATAGTATTTTACTGGCAGTTTAGGCATTGACAGGGGGGGGGGGGATTGTAAGGTTTGACCATACAGAAGGGCGGCTTCACTTACATCAGGAAGATCTTGTCCTGTGAATGTAATATTTGCTGAGTTCTTGCAGCAGCCATAAGGGTTAACAGAGATGCTGATGGAGGGGGAGGGACTGAACTAGCAAGGAGGGAGTGTGTGGATAGGGAGAGGTGCTGCGGCCATCCTCTTGGGGGACGTTTTCGGAGGCAATGAGACGTCAGAAACTCTAGATAGATCATGTGTTCAGTGTCAATGGGATCAGGTGCAGAGTGTTGTGGGTGGCGTTGATGCTCTACACCTGTGTCGGTTGTGTTGTGAGCACATGAAGTTCCCTGACAAAAAGAAAGGTTGGTGTTAGTTAATGTCATGAAATTATTGGATTGTACAAGGATTAAATATATAAAATTGTATTCAGTCAAGTGGTTGTTACCACTTGACATTTTCATAAATAAAAGTATAACCAAACATCACTTTGATTACCCAATAGACAATTCCATAAAGATTAAGTTAATAAAATATACAGCAAACACAGATCACTTTGGCTTATCTGGTGAGTTTGTTGAGTCCAGATCCAATCCCGAGCATCTCTGTAATTATGGTTGTTGCCTCCAGATCAGTTTCTCAAATTGACAAGTCAAACAGATTCTTGAGGGTGAGAGTGTGCAGTGTTGATGGCAGTCTGTTGTCTTATGTGAGTACGCTCCGCCACCTTCCACCTATTGGTCAACAGAACGTGTCAATACATTTGCATAACTTAACTAAATATGATGTATCGGTGATTATTTTTGGTACCGGGCCGGTCACCGCGTGGCTTGGAAGAGTGGAGGTAGAGGGGTAGCGTGGATGATGGAGGTCTTGTTGAAACACACACGGCTTGATATAGATGATATATTGACACAACACGACTTGAGTAGATACAGGATATACAGTGACTATGACCTTTGCCTGCCTTGAGAGAGATGACGAAACGTTGATGATGGTAGCGAGCTGAGAGATGAGCGACTGGTTGATGTAGTCGCCAGGCTGAGAGTGAGGGTGAGAAGTGGTGGTGTGGGCTCAGCCGCGGTCAGGAAGGGTCGACTCCAGGTGGACTACGCGCCTATGATTGGTCGGGACTGACCCGGGAGAATGACGTCACGGGAACAGAGCTGTGTGATGGGGTCCTGCACGTAGGCCGTGGGTCGGCTTTGACCTGACGCCTTGGCTGGGATGTGAATTCTAGGAAAATTCCTTACCCGCATACACTCTCTCTCTCTTAGCTAAAAACAATGAATATCTTAAAACTAGTTAACAATGATATACAGATATGATATGATACAATGATTATTTAATATATAGTTTTTGTAAAACACGTACCATTATTTAGTTATTTGACATTACTAACCTGAATGATTATAATATTCTTAAGAACTCAGACCAATGTGACAAGAGATGAACACACACAGCTACAGCATATGTACCCACGTTACCTTTATCTATATTATTCACTTACCTAAATACAAAGTTAAAGTCACTAAATATTTTATACATGGATACACTTTAATACTACATTTAAAGTATCTGTGTTATTGTTCCATTGGGTGTTCTTTCTCCTCGGAGCTAAGCGAGTAATGACCAAAATACTTTAAATGCAGCATTAAGTGTATTCTGTATGAGTAGAATTTTTTTTTACTATTCCTTATATTTAGCCAAGTGAATGATATAAGAAATGTATTAATAAATGTTCCTAATCTGTACGGACACAGAGCCTACTCGGTGCATTTCAGCCAACTTTTAAATAGGTGATGTTAAGATAGTTGTTTGGTGAAAGACTGGAGCTGGTGACACACATTGCTGTTTGTGTGTCGGGACAAAGGCATTAGGATCTAAGGAGGCCGTGGGGAGCAGCAAGGTTGGACAAAAAACACACACTTGAGGACAGCTTCAGATGGACAACTGGTGCTGGGTCTGCAAAAGTAAAAGTGTCAATGTTTAAGATTGTGCCAACCCGATCTACAACTAAGGCATAAGCAAGGTGATGAAGGAGAATATATGTATTTAGAATGAAGTGATTGCAATACTACAGCAAGATGGTTTGTCTCGGGAACTTGACAATGTGTGCAAAAAAGTAATGAGA
>JAXIVD010009511.1:7500-15264 GCA_036785275.1 Cancer borealis | reverse complement strand
ATTGAGCGTTTGTTTTGACTTGACGGAAAAAACTGAGGCAGATAAGTGGATGTGAAGAGCAAGAAGTTAAGAACTGGAGTTGTTGTAAAATGTTATTACAGGAGACAAAGGGATTTTTTTTCTTGATTGGCCGTTCAATGTACTCTTTTTTATTAGTAAACACACACACACACGCACACACACACACACACACACACACACACACACACACACACACACACACACACACACACACACACACACACACACACACACACACACACACACACACATACACACACACACACACACACACACACACACACACACACACACACACACACACACACACACACACACACACACACACACACACACACACACACACACACACACACACACATACACGCACACACACATACACACACACGCACGCACGCACACACACACACACACACACACACACACACACACACACACACACACACACACACACACACACACACACACACACACACACACACACACACACACACGAAAAACAATAATATAGTATTCATGACGCCCCCCCCGTTCAATTTGTCTTTGTTGTTGAGCAGCATTGTGTCGTCAGGTGTAGTTACTAGGGAGGGATTGAAGATTGAAACAGCCACAGCCTAAGAATTGACCTCCGAGAGTGATGTCTTCCGGGTGGCGTGAGGGCCGGAGCGTCCCAGGCCGGTGTCTCCTGCGGCTGGCGCTGCCAGGGTACTCGCCGCCCTCTGACCTCCGTCCTGGCCCCGGGCGGTGCCCCTGATCCTCCTCGGGGGCCGGATGTGGCTCCCTCGTTGCTCCCGCTGCCCCAAAATGAGATAAAGACAGGGATGCCCGCTTGGAGGATGCGAGTTTGTTATGTCAAATAAATGACCTGAACCTTCTTTGATAAGATTGTATTCATAGAATGTCCTTCAGATTAATTTAACGCAATGCTGACTTTTTGGTAGAAAAGAGTGTATAAAAGTTTGTGTAACCAGTGTACTTGAGGCTGTTTATCACGTGCATTAATTGACCACATTTTTGGATTCGTCTTGATCATATGTGTTGATATGAAGTGGTCAAGAAAAGTACTCAACTTGAAGTCAGAGTTGATCAAGATGGTCAGATTGTTGGTCCATTTTAAGACCATTACAAATTACTCATTACAATGTTGCCTCAAACACTGACTTGGAATTCGGTGTTAGTATAAAAACTTTTGACACGTATAGAGCAGATATAGTTTAGCTGAAAAGTTCAAACAATGGAATCGAAGGCTATGGCGAGGGTGGGTGGCTTCGTGAGTGAAGAACCTTTTGTCTTCATTATTATTTTATAGTTGTAATATATGACATAACGTCTTTTTTTCTAATTAGATGGCTTCGTACCACATCCTGCTGCGTTTAATGAAGCCTCTCTACTGGGTTTGTCTGAACTCAAGAGCTGCCACACATCACTCAAATTCCCAGACTCTTGGTTTTATCTCTTAATTGATGTCCCTAAGAAATTCACATTCTCTCTCCATTAATGATACATATCTACCACATAACTATCGTATGTTCCTGAGTGTCAGTCACCTGCTGTCCTTCTCCCCAACACCAACAAAATTCAGTTTATGCTTAACAGTTTTTTATAACAAATTTTGCGTCTCATCTCTTACAAAATGAGCTTCGATAAAGATATGAAGAGTCTATCAGATTTTTTACTCAATATATTGGTGACTTTCAACACGTCCTTGTATGGTGTACACGTAGCTTGGTGTGACTGGGGACGTGCAGACAACAGGGTTTTGGTGAAGCTAGAAAATGTTACCTGTCTCTTTTACTGACTTTCTCGAGTTTATTACCAGTTTTCTATCATAATAAAACTTCCATGAGGTTGATGAATCTACTACCTGTGTGCATCCTCCTTTATGGCAGAATGTGTTGCAGTGATCAAGCATTGTTTTTATTCCTTTGTTTCTTACGTTGACAATCTTCAAAGCACACTTCCAATGTTTTATTATCCTTCTCCTGGAGCTTGATTTCTTAGAATTGCTATGTCTTAATTTACTCTATTTATTATTACTTTCTAATCAATATTTATCCTTTTTATTTATGAATATTACTCGTATACATACATTTTGACTTAACTTGTCTAGAGAGAGATTAGGGTAGTGGGTGGGAAGGTGTCGTACATAAAATTGTCGCATTAGACTTGATTTTTGCTTCCCAGGTCGTGCAGATATGAAGGAACAGGATTCTAATCAACATAAAATTAGCAGCTGACACTGATAAATTATTCAGCACCAGTGGAAGGATACAAGGACCGACTATTAGACTGGATAAGCGATACAGGTTAATGCACCAGTTTTAATAGGTGATGCACACCTTTTTTTCTTAGGAAACTGTCGATAGAACTGCAAAAGAAACTTGCGTCATGGTTTATATTGGTAATGACAGACTTTAATGCCACAGTTGACGTCAAGAAATTATGTGTGACAGCACCAAGCAATTTAAAAATATGCACTCGAAGTGGAGAGAGAGAGAGAGAGAGAGAGAGAGAGAGAGAGAGAGAGAGAGAGAGAGAGAGAGAGAAGAGAGAGAGAGAGAGAGAGAGAGAGAGAGAGAGAGAGAGAGAGAGAGAGAGAGAGAGAGTGTGTGTCAAGAGAGAGAGAGAGAGAGAGAGAGAGAGAGAGAGAGAGAGAGAGAGAGAGAGAGAGAGAGAGAGAGAGAGAGAGAGAGAGAGAGAGGAGAGAGAGAGAGAGAGAGAGATCTTCCCATTTGAAATAATACAAATGCATGTATCCAACAAAATACGTCGCATACTTTGAAGAAGCAACATGTGTTTTGTTTTCTGCCTCAAACCATCAACACTATTAACATTGAGGCAAATACCGGCTTGAAAGCGGGAATATCTAATGTCTTCTTTAACAAAATCATTATCGCAGAATGATTTATTGTAGCAAAAACCTGCTCCTAAATTATTTGTTATTAATCAATACACTGCATTACATCATGACTCACAGAGGATTGTTATAAAAAGGTTACTTACGTTATGAAATACAAGCTGAAAAAGAGAACTGTTCCCAGACTCTGTTCCCGCCTCACACTCAAGACGTGTAGCCGTTCATCAGAGGCGATGCGCGCGGCATTGGCCGGACGTGGGGTCACGCCGCCGCGGGCTGGCACTCCCGCCTTGAGGGCAAACAATACCCGCCTTCACGGGGGCACTTTCACTTCCGGCACCACGCAAGTCGGACGCCAGGCATGTTGGTGTGCAGCGCCACTCCCTCACAATACAAGGTGGGGAGGGTGAGTGTCCCGCAATGGCCTGGGTCACGCCCCCTTGCTCCCCATTGTGCCTACACACTCCTCGCCTCACACATGCACACACTACATAATTACAGCCGCATGGTAATCTATCCTTGTCTATGACTCTGCACCGCTATTTTTGAATCCAATGCCCGCACGCTCGCATTGTATTATCTTTCTTTCTCGCCAGCTGCATCCACTCCTCCTCTTTGCCTTATTGCCTCCCTGGCCTCCCACGACAAGCCCCTCAAGGAAACGAGGAGTTAGTGTCTCTGATCCTTCCGTCTTGGGCCGTAACACCACCAAGGAGATTAACAGACCTTGAGGGCGAGGATGTCGGTGAGCGGACCAGCATCCTGCCTCCGCCGTACACAGGGGATGCCGCGGCTACCTGCCGACCTTCTTGTTTACCGCACTTTGGGGTGATCAAAGGTGATTTGTTTTGTTTACTGTTTGGTGACCTGGTTATCCATATGTGTTGTGATTACTAAGAAAACCCTTCATTTTGGGGAATAAATAGTGACTTATTTGAAGATATGTACAAGGATTAATGAATAAGAAAGAAAAGCTACATATGCTGTTAAGATGACCTTTTTTTTTTCTTTTTCTTTTTTGTCGGTAAAAGCTGTGGTCAGCATTACCAGTATTCTGACATCGGGTATTGCTCTCTAGTCTGGCTTGTAACATGAGTCGGGGAGTAAAGAGATGGCGAGATAAGGACGAGAATGTGGAGCGAGAAGGGGAAGAAGGACAAGTTTTTATGTTGAAAGTAAAAAAAAAAAAAAAAAAAAAAAGGAATAAAAGGAATGGCAAGATGAAAACTGTATTAATTAATTAGTTCCAGGAGCATCTTGAACGTGAAATCCAAGAACAATGTTATGCTTTACTGTTATTTCTCTCCTCTCTTCTATCTCTCCTTCCAACCTGCTGTGTCAGATGACCTATCTTTGCTGAACCCTCCAAGGCAGTCCTCCATTTGACCTCTTTGCTATCACCTGCACGATGACCTGCTAGCAAAGAGAACGTCATTATCAGCTGACCTCGCCAACCTACAGAGCTGCGTGACTCGGTGTATGATTGCCGCTGCTAACAAGGTGCCCGAGGTGGTGTGCCCCGTCAGACATCCGGTACCTGCCCCTAGTTAATCATTGGAGGTGTTAGTGCAATGCTTTCCTTCATACCCGAGGGAAGGAGTGTACCAAGATGACCAACCGTCTCTTTACCACCACCACAGCTCACCTTTCTCCACTCCTCTCGATCAGAAAGCCGCCTGTGTGGTGTGGATGCCTGTGGGTGGCCCGCGGTATTATCATAATGACCAATTGTTTGCTTCAATCCACCACATGAGGCCACCAGGTTAATGTCGCCACCAATTTCACCAATTTAATGGGGTTGACCTCAGCCCTGGCTTCTAACTGCCTGGAGAACACGTAGGAGGTGAGAGAGAAGATGGGGAGGAGGAGGAGGAGGAGGAGGAGGAGGAGGAGGAGGAGGAGGAGGAGGAAAGGAGAAAATGAATGAAGGTGATTGGGAAGCGGCAATGAGATGGTGTACAATCAAGAGGAACGAAAGAGAAAAAAAAAAGATGAAAGCATTTATTTACTGAGGTGCAATCGCAGTGAGTAAGTTCATGTCACGTAATAACAATGTAAACTGATGATTGTAGGAGACTTAACACCGGGACTGAACGCCATACGAACACGGGCGGGAAGATGCTGATGTCGGGGCGACTTAATACCGTAATGAGCGAGAGAGAGAGAGAGAGAGAAGCTGTTTGAACGGAATGACAGGAGGAGCATCGTTGTGAGAGGTTGTGTTGAGGGTGGGTAACGGGATCCAGTCGAGGGAGGTCGTCTTATCGCATGTGAGAGAGAGAGAGAGAGAGAGAGAGAGAGAGAGAGAGAGAGAGAGAGAGAGAGAGAGAGAGAGAGAGAGAGAGAGAGAGAGAGAGAGAGAGAGAGAGAGAGAGAGAGAGAGAGAGAAAGAGAAAGAGAAAGAAGAAGGAGAAAGAAAGAGAAAGAGAAAGAGAAAGAGAAAGAGAAAGAGAAAGAGAAAGAGAAAGAGGAGAGAGAGAGAGAGAGAAAGAGAGAGAGAGAGCTTGGCAGGACCACAGAGAGTTAAGGTGTGTGTCAGCACTCTCTCATCATTACCTCAACCTGCCCGGCCCGCACCTGGCCCCTGACCTCCCTCTCTCCTTCCTTCCGCCTCTCTCTCTCTCTCTCTCTCTCTCTCTCTCTCTCTCTCTCTCTCTCTCTCTCTCTCTCTCTCTCTCTCTCGCTCTCGCTCTCGCTCTCTCGCTCTCTCGCTTCTCTCTCTCTCTCTCCCTCCCTCCCTTTCCATCCCACGGCCGGTGACTCCCTGCGAAGTATGTGCCTTTGTGTTCTCTTCGTATTAACCTGAAGCTGTGATGCCTCGGTGTGTTTCGTTCCCTCCAGAAGCGATAACATGTCAGACTCTACGAGCGCATGATGAAACTTTGTCTGATTTGTGATTTATGACATAATTGTTGGGGTTTTTTATTCTTTTTTTTTTTACAGAGGAGTGAATGTGCTAGCTGGCTCAGTGTGTGCTTTATAGACCGTAGAAGGAAGGAGGAAGGAAGAAGGAAGGAAGGAAGGAAGGAAGGAAGGAAGGAGGGAGTTTGAAAAGTTCTGTTGTCATCTCCATTTCTTCACCTTTTTTTTTTACCTTCCTTCGTTTACTTTCTCTTTTTCTTTCAATTATTTATTGCAATATTCCTTCCCTTTCTTCTACATACATTCCTCCTTCCCTTCCTCTTCCCTGTTCACGGGTCACCTTCCCTTCCCTCTCGTGTCCTTTCTCACCATATCATATCTTGCCCTTCTCTTTCCGCTTCCTTGCTCTGACCCCCCTTACCTTCTACCCCTTTCCATACACTCCCTCCTTTCCTTACTCTCCTCCCCTCCCACCTTGACCACCCTATTTCGCCTCACCATCAACTGATTAGGAGACAAAACATGGACGTCAGGCGCTGAGCCATGAAATAGTCAACGTGCGGCGCCTTATACTATTGCGTCCTTATGTGTCTCCTTTTCTGGCAGAAGTGCATGACGTGTCGTATTTTCACCCACTAACCTGTATCTTTTATGCATTACTGTTTCTTCCTCTATTACATTCTCCTGTACTCTTTTGTTGCTTCTGTGGTATTGAATGTTTTTTATTCTGTATTCCAGTTTCCGTCGCTGTCAATGCAGGTAAATAAGGAAGTGCTCCCTTAGTACACAGTATGGCAATCAACCCTCGTTTTCTTTGCCCTCTATCGTTGAGCGTACAGAAAAACGGGATACGCGACCCTCCATTCTAATCCACTTCTCTGGCGGTATAATATCTGGAGGTATAATAGTGGATGACCTCTGCTCCACCGCCAGGACCTGCTCGCCTTGCTCCAGGTCAGGCCAAGAGAGCACGGCCTCGGGACCCGTGGACAAAAGCTGGCCGGAACCACTATCAGAACGACCCGGTCTCGAGTCCTGCTTTGCATATTGACTTCGTGACAGGTCTCAATTCACGCCTTGGTGATGGTGGTGGTGGTGGTGGTGGTGGTGGTGGTGGAGGTGGTGGGGGTGGAGGTGGTGGGGGTGGGGGTGAAGGAGTATAGTGGCGTAGGTGGAGAGGAGAAAGTGGTGCTGTCCAATTTTGGAGGGGGGCGGCAGTATTGATGAAATGATGGGGTTTGGGGTGAAGTACAGTGACGGGAATGTAGGTGAATGGTGATGGTTGTGGTTATAGCGGAGGTGAGGTGCAGGAACGGTTTGGGGCTTCGTGGGTGAAAGAGGCGGCGGTGATGGCAAGGGTCCTGTACTCGTATGTCGTGGCGGCGGCGGGTCGGCAACGGCAGCGGCGGTGGTCGGAAAGCAGGTGTGTCCTTGGGCCCCGTTAGTCATCACGGTGGCGGCACAGTGCTGGTG
This sequence comes from Cancer borealis, assembly GCA_036785275.1. NCBI lineage: Eukaryota > Metazoa > Arthropoda > Malacostraca > Decapoda > Cancridae > Cancer > Cancer borealis. The sequence goes on along the minus strand of JAXIVD010009511.1, from coordinate 8,051 downwards.
AGGGGCGGCGGGGTGATGGAGGTGACGGTGACTGAGTGCTAGGGATGCGGGTGGTGTCGGGGGAGACAAGGAGGAGAGAGGAGAGTGGTTGTGGAGGAAGTTGTTAGGCTGGTGGTGGTGGGGGTGGGTAGTGGTGGCGGGTAGGGGGTGCATTACCTGTTGTCATTGAGAATTTAACTTTTCCGATCAATATTTTCTTTTCCTTTTAATAGGTAATTCAAATGAAGATCAGTATTGAGCTGATAGACAACCTTATCTCCCGCCCGGAATCTATTTACCGGACTCCTCGTGAATGTGTGTCACAAAGAGGCACTGAATCGCATCAAGAGGACTGGATCACCTTATATGTAAAGGAGGATGAAGCAGCAAAGACCATTCCTTCCTCCTTCCCCACATCCTCCTCCTACTCTTCCTCGTTGCATCATTCCATACCCCACCAGACAAGACATTTACCGTTCACCTCCTCTAACAGTTCGCCGCTGGAAGGGAAAATAAGAAAAAAAAGCATCATAAGAACAAAATATAAGCGTTCAGTTAACCACAATGGACGC
>JAXIVD010009511.1:0-2500 GCA_036785275.1 Cancer borealis | reverse complement strand
TATTACTCGGTGATCATATCCCATACTGTGCATTATTTTGTGTAATATCCCGAAATCAGTGATGGAGATAGGCTCTGAAAATCATATTTGACGAACAAAAATTACATGGTGGCTTATCATCTCCTTTTATGTAAGAAGCTCCATGATAACAATCACCTGTCATATCACCGCAACGTTTCCGTGCTGCTAACGTAGTATTACGCCCGCCAAGGACACTCGGAGAGGCCGGCGTTAAGGTATCGAGAGTGTAACGAAACAATGTCTCGAAAACTAATAGAGATAAAAAAAATAAAGAATGACGAGGCATCAAGAAGCCTCCGTCGGGCGTTTCCTTGACAGTCGACCTCGCAGGTTGGGCGCTAGCCAAGACCCGGCCCGCGACTATCTCCTTCCCCCTCCTCCCGCCCTCCGAAAAACTGAGAGACGCGTTTTCCTTTAACCTCGACGACAGGGAACCGTAATACAATAGAAGACAAGGGGAAGGCTGCGAGAGGCGTCCTGTTGGAGGAGTCGTTCACGGAGATGCAACGGTTGAAAAATACAACTTTCTTTAATTTGCAGAAAAGATTGAGGATGTTGCTGAAACGAAGGGCAAAAAAGAGGTCTTACCGTCTTGCAATGGACCAGTAACGGCAATGAGCCATTACTTCAAATGATGTAGATTACCTTGTAAGCTGTTATCATTTGAATGAAGTTAAAAATTTAGTCTTGTAAAAAAAATATGGTAATACGAAGACAATTGTTACAGTAATAGCAAATGCACTTATCTAATTCATGAGACCACATGACCTCTCCCTTCATTTAGTGTTGGATAAGAAAGGAGATGCCCCTTATACAGTAAATTAGTACACATTCGGGAGGCAAGACGGATAATAAGACCAGGATTGAGAAACGTCTCAGATAAAAAAGAGAATTTGATTGCATCCTGTAATTTTGGAGACGGTGGTGGTTAGAATGAAGGTGTACCAGCTGTTGTCCGCGATCAGGTATTTCCTCCTTCCCGCCCCCTCAAGTGCACTAATCAGAGGCCAGCTGAGGGGTCGTGACGGTAGCAGGTGAAGCCGTGACACCTGGCGGCGCCTCAAGACGGAGAGAAGGAGCCAAGGAGGATGTGACTCAGCCGGACTCCTCTTATTTCCCTCGTGTCCCTGTCCAGACTTGCTCATTGTCTTATTTCCTGCGTCCTGTCTTTCCTCATCCTTGGCTAAAAGTCTGTGATTAGAAACTTTCCCAACCACAATTTAGCCTCGTAACTCGAAGCAAACTCACACTTCTGCTTACGTGTACTTTCTAAAATCCAATCAAAGTTTGGTGTGTGAATCCAGCAAATGGTAGTGAAGCAGTTATCGTTGTAGCTATAGAAGGACCAGGCGCTCGCTAGTTGCTATACGTATATCACGCTGCCAGACTACGTGAGGGTAAAAAAGTGGGTGATGAAGGGTGTAGCGTCTCATGTGGGTGCGTCGTGAGCGTCCAGGTCGAGTGTCGTGAAATGGCTTCTATCGGTGAGTCAGGAAGAAGGGCAATCAGACCACGCTTCCAGGCGCACCCGACAAAGAAGACCTCGGTGCTGCCGTGTCAAGTCTCCCGCCGTCACTGTAATCGAACTCACGCCTTCAGGTAATCAAACCGTTCCGCCATAACTGTGCCGCCTCACCGATAACTTCCTTCCACGGAATTGAAGAATCTTATCGTATATTATCTTTGTGATATTTAAAGTATATTGCTTGATTGGCTTTTAAAATTTCCTTAATTGTTCAAGTTTTACCTCAGAGCTTCGACAGGTTTTCTTCATACGCCTATAACGTTACAAAGGCACCTGCTCTTTTTTAACCGGAAGTCATGCATAGATGTTTGCACGTTTGAGTCGAAGTTTCTTATCCTTAAAACAACACTCATCATCATCATCATCATCGTCTACCTTCCTCGTCATCAAACTCATCCACTTTCCCACTAAAAATGCAGTCACTCATTCTTGTTTCTTGTTTCACACTTGACGTTGTTTTGAGTAAGAGACAGCATGCTACCTTATATTTTTTTGCATCACCCCTTGAAAACGATATTAAATTTCCATTATCCCATCCAAAAAAAAAAAAATTGTATACTCTCTTTGTTTATTAACGCAATGTAACTTTTTTTTTCACGTCCTCTCAGTCTCCTTCACACCATCCTTATAGCCCTTAGAGAGGCCGCAAAACCGTCTCAATACCCCGGCATCCTCTTCCCTTTTTTCCCCACTTCCCTGTTGTTCGTCATATCCCTAATCGCCTGTGGCCACGAGTGCTGGAAGGCGGATGGCGTGTGGAAGGTGACGCAACCTACATTTTTGTCACTATTCAAGTTGAGGTCAAGGGTCAGAGATTAGCGCCTCTGTTGTATAGGCGACAGGTCCTACTTGGCCCGACCCTACACCCCCGCTCTGTTCAGGGATTCCTCACCCTTTGACTTCCTCCCCGTCCACACGCCAGCACTTAGTTTATCCTCCTCCACCTCATCCGCT
>JAXIVD010009509.1:0-10000 GCA_036785275.1 Cancer borealis | reverse complement strand
GATAGGATGTACTCCACTTTAGGAGTCAAATAGGCAAGTAATTTTACATAGTCAGAGGAATTAGGTGAAAGATATACAGCACAGATTAATTTATTTAGAGAATGACATTGAAGTGTTAGCCAGATGGTAAAAAATTCTCAAGATTCAAGATTGTGGGCACGCGAGCAGATAATGTAGTTACGCACATACGCGCAACAGCCAGCTTTGGATTGAAAATGAGGATAGAAAAAGTAGAAGGAAACGAAGAAGGGGCTGCTGTTAGTAGTCACATTTATATGTGTTTCAATTTGGAAGAGAAAATTAGATTTACTGGAGAAGAGATGGTGTTCCAAAGATTGGTATTTAAATTTAAGGCCAGGAATGTTGCAGACATCGCGGGTAAAAGTATTAGAGGAAGTGTCAAGACACCCAAGGTCACCAGCAGATGGGCAGTCTGACCTGGGGACATTTGAGGTCCCCTCCCCAGATGGGAACTCCGAGGCTGGGTGTGGTAAAGCCATTTTTAATTTTGATTTGAAGAGAGTGTAAAAGTGTAAGGTTTAGTAATGTTACGTAGGTAGTAGAAGATAATGTCTTTAGAGAGCAGGCTGCAGCTACTCTCTTGTGTAAATAGGACACTAAGGAAACCGGGAAGAGAGGTCACCGGGAATCATTCAGTTTGTAGCACTGCCTACATCTCCGTAAGTACCTCACCTGGAATATTCCACCGGGCGATAGTAAAATCGGGATTTAAAGAGACGTATGTCTGTACTATTACAACTTATATTTAATATATTAATATGTATGTATGCATGTATTTACAATACTTTTGTATGTTAGTGTGTTGATACAGGTGTCGTGTGATAGCTACAAAGATTTACCCAGGTGTGGGTATAAGACATTGACCGCGCTAATCCCCTTGACTCGCCGTCCACGAACACCTGGATATGTTCTCAGCTTTCCCACCGAAAAGCATCTCCTGTCCCATGGGCCAAGGGATTAACAGATTATCTCGCTTCTCCTCCTCATCTTTCCGCTCGTCCATCTTTTCTCCATTTTGTTTCCGCCATGTCCTTTATTTTGATCCTCTCCCATTGTTAGCTGTAAGATATGTCAGTCACTTCAGTCTTGGCTCTGGGCGAGAGCAGACGTCCTGAATCGGTGACACCAAGTGTAGTACCTACTTTTACTCAAATAAACATGTAGTGATACAAGCTTACTATCTAACCAGAGTGAGTGAGAGTTTGAGGTGAGTGAGTGAACTATTGCAATGAACACGTAACATACATCACGCTGACATCCTACAATCCTACAATTCTGCAAACGACTACGAGAACGCGACGAGCAAGAAGGAGAATAGATCCACCCGCCTTGTCCTCGACACGCTACCATAGTTAAGTTCCTTGCAGCTTGCAATCTGCAAGGTACAAAGGAGTACAAAGGAAGAACAGACAGCAACAGTCGTACTGGACCTAACGAGGCTGTCTGTTTAGCTACACTACTACTACTATAATATCTACGTGATGGAGACAAAAGGACAGCAAAGTGGAAGGCTCCTCCCCACCCACCCCTCCCTCCAGCCGAAGCTGGCCGGAAGAGGAAGTGATATCATGTAGTATGAAAAAACTAACATGGAATTTGTATAGGAAAGAAATAAAAAACAAGGAGTAATCTATGCTAAAAAAAAAAAAAAAAAAAAAATAATAACGCAATAGTGAAATATTCGACTTGGTTAACAGATTCTAAGTGCTTATCGAGTTTTTTCTTAAATGATTCAATTGTAGTACTGTTGACAATTTGTGCTGGGAGAGAATTCCAAACATTTACGATTCTATTGAAGAAAAAGTGCTTCGCTTCATTTGATCTAAAGCGCTTACCAATGATCTTGAAGCCATTGTTACGGGTGGAGCTTGTGAGATCGGTAGTTACATAATCGTTTATGTTAATATTATCAAAACCATGGAAAATTTAAAAAACCTCAATTAGATCCCCTCGTAGCCTACGTTTGGATAAACTGAATAAGTTCAGCTCCTTTAGACGTTCTTCGTAAGACTTGTTTCGCAGTCTTGGGATCATTTTAGTAATTCTTCTTTGTATTCTCTCCAGCTTATTAATATCTTTTTTTTTTTATAGTATGGTGACTAAAATTGAATGCAATATTCTAGATGAAGGCGTACGAGTGCATTATATAATGTAAGGATAACTTTTTTAGATTTATAATCAAAAGTTCTACCGATGAAACCGACCAGTTTGTTAGCTTTTTTTTACAACGTCTGAACAATGTTTATCTGGTTTGAGGTCGTTACTAATAGTTATCCCTAAATCTTTTTCATGGTTAACCTTGGAAAGTTCAGAGTCATTCATTGTATATTTATTGAATTGATTATTGCTACCGATATGCAAAACTTTACATTTATCGACATTAAATTTCATTTGCCATTTCTTTGACCAATTGACTAACATGTTGAGGTTTGATTGAAATTGTAGTTTATCGGCGGTTGTAGTTACTTTACTCGTGATTTTCGTATCGTCGGCAAATTTTGATATTTTACAAGTGAGGCCTTCATCAATATCATTTACGTAAATTAGAAAAAGAATGGGACCAAGTACTGAGCCCTGTGGCACCCCGCTTTTAACGTCTCGCCAGTTAGATGATTTACCGTTTATGACAACGCGTTGTCTTCTTTCGGAAAGCCAGTCTTCAACCCATTAAAGAATATTTCCAGATATGCCATGTGATTCAAATTTTTTTAATAACCGTTTGTGGGGAACTTTGTCAAACGCTTTTTGAAAGTCGAGATAAATTATATCGACCGCTTTTGTCTCGTCATAAATGTTGAATACATCTTTATAAAAGTCAAGGAGATTCGTTAAGCAAGATCGTTTGTTTCGGAAACCATGTTGAGAATTATTAATCATGCTATTTTCTTCAAGAAAAGTCACTAGTTTATCGCGTATTAAACTAGTGACTTTTCTTGAAGAAAATAGCATGATTAATAATTCTCAACATGGTTTCCGAAACAAACGATCTTGCTTAACGAATAAGGTGGTGGCAGCGACTTCAGCTTGCACTGTGATTAAGCTCAGTGGTCAGGCACAACAAGTGATGGCAGCGGTGTCTCTCCGTCATCGCCTTCTGCAGTAGTCAACAAGTTATTGCAGCGGTTCTCCTCCTTCGTCGGCTCCTTCTGAGGTGAACACACATAAACAAACGGCAATGACTCCCCTCTCTTCTGAAGTGAACAAGTTTTACACCTCGCACGCAACACTCACGCCCTTCGCCAAGCTCCTCTCAGCTCAAGTTTCGTCGTGTCAATCACGCCTCTCTCAAGTTCCGCCCGCGTGCCTGTGTGTGTGTGTCCCTGCCTGTCAGCTAGTCAAGACGGTCCCTCACGACGGTCCCTCACTCAAAACTCACCACCCTCTCACTCGTTCGCTCGCTCACTCGGGCGTGTCCCCCACCCGGCCTCTCATCATCTACCTACTGTCTCCGGCTGATGCTGCTGTGATCGCCTCCTGCTGCCTTCTGCATCGCCGTCATTCTCCACGCCTCTCCCAGTCATCTTCTACACGCCTCTGTCAGGCGTCCTCCACCACCCCCCCGTCCCTCATCACTCCCGCCGCCTTCACCCCAACCACCTCCCGACGAAGGCCTCCTCCATAGTGACCAGTTCAGCGGTTCTACCAAGGATACGTTTCGCTGTTGGGTAACGTAGACACATGCACTAGCTTATTACATACCTCTTTTATTGTATTTTCCTCTTTCTCCTCTACTTAATTTTTATTTTAGGTTTTGCGGTTCATTAGCGTCGGTTTATTTTTCTCTGTGTTTTTTACGTATCTGATTTTGTCTCCCACCTCTTGTTTATGTATTTTTGTGTATTATTGTATTTATTGTATGTCTTTTTCCCCATTACACACTCGTTCAGGTGTCATTTATTCATCATCTCTCAACATGGCTGACGCCACAGAATCCCTGACCGCTATCGCGGGACCCCTTTCCTCCGCTCCCTCCCCTCCTTCCACTACCCACCCTGTGCACCATGTGTCCCTCTTGCCAGCGTCCGTGCCCCAATGGTCAGGAGACGATCCTCAGTACCCTGTGTTCATGTTCATTCGTCGCCTCCGTGATGGTCTCTCTCATACAACTTTTAACAGTGAACAATGTGTGACCTTTGCAAGACAATGTATGTCCATCAGCCCTTTGACTCCGGCTGGAGCGGCGCTCGAGGACGACTTTTATTCCAATTGCACTGACTTTGAGGCTTTTTGTGATAACCTCATTAAGGAGTTTACTTGCTCCAGCAGGGACCTGTGTCTAACCTCCCTGCGTAACTTCTCAGAACTCTTGCTCACGAATCACGGCACCTTATCCCCTAAGGCTGCTGCTGGGTTAGCTGGTAGACTTAGGACTGAATTATATTACTCCCTCAAAAATTCACAGTGGATGAATGGCGATACTATGTCTAAGGATAATTTTCTGAATCTCATGTCTTATCTACTTTTTTCCAATTCACTCACGCCTGACGCATCTCATATTTCACGTGACATCCCCTTCCACCCCTCTTCCACAATTCATGATCTCAAGGTGGAAATTGAATCCAAACTCACACCCGCTCATCCTCTTTCCTCTCATGTAGGCGCTACCGTCCATCCCCCACCCTCCTCCCGTCCCTATGGATCCCCGTTACCACGTTCGCTCAAACACTTCCCTCCCTCCACCTCTGGTTCCCATCCTCCTTCTCCTCCCCGTCCCCCTCCTCTTCCTCCCGCACCTCCTATGCTTCATCATCCTTCCCCTCCCTACCATACAACATCTGGTCATGCACCCTCCCTCCACACACCACACCATCACGTTTCATTCTCTCCCTCTCATCCTCGCCAAAGTCCCTCACCGACTTCGTGGTGTTATTATCACAAAACTCAGTTGCATGATTCATCGCAGTGCAGATTTCTAGCTTATCAACGCTCACAACAGCATTTTCAGTAGGTAAGGAAGGACTTAGCGTCACGCCCTCCCTTACAGTTAAGCCACATAATTGTAATAATGTTGGCGGTAAGTGGCGTATCAGTGAGTCGCACAGTACTCACCTACAGGACAAGAAGCCATTTTGCATCTCGCCTTCACAAACTAAGCGTGTTGAATCACTCCACAGCGGTAATTACGCAGCGAGCCTTATGGTTATCGAAGCGGAAGTCATTTCTCATCACATTTCTCTCATGATTGACACAGGTGCAGAGATCAACCTAATTGCTGAAAGTTCATTAACCGCGTTGCGTCAAGATTCGTATCTTGCTTTTCCCACTCAGCATGCACAGATAAATATTCAGGGTGCGGACAGTAAAATTTTTCAAAGCAGCGGTGTTGTAACGCTCGCCATTCGTTTTTTTCCGCGCAGTAAGCCTGTCCCTGTTGCCTTTCATGTCTTGCCTGACTTTGCATTACCTGCTGACGCATTGTTGGGTTTCCCTACGCTTCGTTCATTGAGCATGGATATTTATCCAAAAGATGGATACCTTACCTATCGCAAACACAGGTGCCTTGCCATGCCAAGTCCTTGTTCTCTTTTACGGAAACTTTCGCATCCCCCGTCCCGTCCTGACTCAAATTCCTCCCTCGCGAGCCAGCCTTGCACGTCTAACAGCCCTGCTCGCTCTCATCCTTCATCCTCCCTTGCGTCATGTTTACGTTCAGCGCCAACGGTAAGTGTGGTTTTAAATACCCACAGCATTTTAGAGCCACATTCAGTGGTTATGGTCCCTGTTCGTTTCAGTGGCATGTCACAGGATATGGATATTCTCATTTTGTCAGAGTCGGTTAGAGTCAAAGGTACGTTACTAGAGTCCGGAGTAGCTCATGCTCGTGATGGCCACACGTTCATACTCATTCATAATGTGACTCATGGTTCTCTCACGTTGCAATCAGGTACATGTCTCGGGGAGGCGCTTGTGTATCCCGCGCCCATACGGGAAAGCGAATTTCCACAGTCCTTTTTTGCATCTCCGTTAACGCATGCGGGTGATCATAGTGCATTTCATGATTTCGAAGGTAAAGTTAAAAGTTCATTCATACCTTCCGATTACCCTGAGTACGAGTCGCATCTGTTGAAACTTTTGTTTTCACACTCGAGTGCGATCGCATTGCCTGGTCAACCACTAGGGTGCACACATCTCTTAGAACATAAAATCGACCTTTCACCAGACGCCCGTCCTTTGTACATCCCTGCTTACCGCCTTCCTCATAGCTTACGTAATGTTGCGGACCAGAAAGTGCAGGAAATGATTGGTGATGGTGTTGTTGAAAAGTCGACTTCTCCTTGGAATAGTCCGTTATTCCTTATCCCTAAGAAAGATGGTGATTACAGGCTAGTCGTAGACTTCAGGCGTCTGAATCAGTGCACTGAAACTCAGCGGTATCCATTACCTATTATGACAGATCTTTTGCAGTCTTTAGGCGAACATAATTCAGTATTCTCTTCGCTCGATCTCATGTCTGGTTTCTGGCAAGTACCTTTAGCGCCAGAGTCTCGCCCGCTAACCGCTTTTTCTACTCCATCAGATCACTTTCAGTACTTGAGACTCCCCATGGGGCTGAAAAATTTCCCTGTGGTTTTCCAGCTTCTTTCAATGAAGTTTTCAGTGGCTTGCTCGGTAACGGTGTTTTTGCATACTTAGACGATGTAATTATTGCCTCAAAGGATATGACGTCACACTTTGCGCTGCTGAATGAAGTTGTCACACGACTCACTAACGCAGGATTAAAACTTAAGTTTTCCAAGTGTCACTTTCTGAAGAAGAAGCTTGCTTTTCTAGGTCACACAGTCGACGCTAACGGCCTTCATACATTAGACGATAAGGTTCAAGCAGTATGCGATTTTCCACGTCCTTCTTCAGTCACGCAGCTCAAGTCTTTCCCTGGTATGTCAGGATATTATCGTGCGTTCATACGTAATTATTCCACAATCTCGGCCCTCTTGTTGAGCCTACTCAAGAAAGATGCACCATACATCTGGACAGATGAACACGCCTTTACGACGTTGAAACGCACCCTAACCTCTGCCCCTGTTCTCGCTTTCCCAGACTTTAATAAGCCGTTTAAGCTTGCAGTTGACGCGAGTGGGAAGGCACTGATGCAAAGTGATGACAGAGGGAAAGACAGACCAATCGCGTACGCAAGTCGTAGAGTTAACGGCCCTGAGTCACGTTACTCCATCACGGACCTCGAATGTTTGGCGATCATTTGGGCATTGAAACATTTCCATGATCTCATTTATGGATATGAAATTACTGTGTACACGGATCACAAAGCGATTAAGGACTTGTTCAAAGGTCGTAACCTCACTGGCAGATTGGCTCGTTGGATGGCAATATTGGAGGATTATCGACCCAAAATAGAATATGTGCCTGGTAAGTTTAACCATGTCGCTGATGCACTCTCACGCGCTGTCGCCGCTCCTCTCATAAATAATGCTCAGAATGCGTTCTCAGACGAGGAACTAATGCATGCACAACGTGACGGTCCGTTATTAGGTAAAATAATCGGTGCTCTCGAAAGTAACACGTTACCAACTTTGCCGGATTTACCTGTCTCCCCTTCACAGTTTCACCTGCATGAGGGCTTGTTAATACGACGCCCGCCAGCGGATAACACTTATAAATAGGCGGTTACGCAACTCGTTATCCCGCGTTCACTCGTTCCCCGCGTCTTATCTCTCTTTCATGACAGTGTCCATGCTGCACACCCAGGTATTGATAGGACTTTTAGATCAGTGTTACAGCGTTATTGGTGGACGTCAGTAAGAAAAGACGTGTCTCATCACATAGCTCAGTGTCTCTCATGCGCGCGTCACAAGAGCCACCCCTCACGCTCTGTGCCTATCCAACAATACGCAACTCCAGCTCGACCTTGGGATACAGTGGGCATCGATCTTCTTAAGTTATCCCGTGCGACTTCTGGTCAACAGTATCTGTTTGTCTGCGTTGATCATTTTTCACGTTATGTTGTCCTGGCACCATTGCAAGATAAGTCTGCAGCTTCAGTTGCAAAAGCCCTTGTGGAGCATATCATTAACCCATTTACCACCCCGCGCGTGATTATATCAGATAACGGTGCAGAGTTACGGAATGCCATCATTGAAGAGTTGTGTGCTACTTTCAACATTAAGCAGACTTTTGTCATTGTTTATGCGCCTTTTCAGAATGGTGCTACAGAGCGTGCGAACGGTAAGGTCTTATCTGCGATCCAACACATCGCAAACGGCTTTACAGACCAATGGCATAAGTGGATCACTCACATAGCGGCTTCAATTAATGCGTCGTACAATGCCAGTATTAACGAGTCGCCTCACTTCGTTCTTTTTGGCGTGGACAAACGGTTGCCTTACGACATCTTGCTTGACAAGCCTAAGCCTCTCTATAATCCTGATGATCATGCAAAGATCCACTTAACTCATTTTCAGCGGATTCATCAGGCAGTGCGCAGTCACTTACAAGAGTCCAAGGACCACATGATAGCTCGCCAACATCAGGCAGCTCAGGCACCACGATTCGTTGTAGGTGACATTGTCTTCCTCATCAATCAAACACGTGACACAAAACACCATCCCCGTAACACCGGCCCCTATCGTATCATCAGTAAAGTAAAAAAACAAGTACACTCTTTTGGACCTCAACACTCATCAGACAAAGATAGCACACGCTTGCCACATTAGGAAATGTGCCTATCAACAAGCACCCCCACACATCCCACACACACCACACATTCAACACACACAAACGTGTCACAGTCCACCACTCATCCATATTTCACCCGTTCTCGTGTATAATCATCAACTTCATAGTATGTATTTTTGCAAATATATGTAGATAATATTTTTGCTCATCTTTAATGTGTATTTTTATTATTTGTCTTTGATTTTGTAGTTTATTACCATGTTACTTTGTGTTTCTTTTTCTACCTTCCTACGCTATCTATGTTTTTGTAACACGGTTAGGTACATTTGTATATTATTATTTTGCATTGTGTAATTTTTAGGAGTCAACTGAGGACAGTTGACAATAGCGTGGCCGAGCCTTTGTACTATTACAACTTATATTTAATATATTAATATGTATGTATGCATGTATTTACAATACTTTTGTATGTTAGTGTATTGACACAGGTGTCGTGTGATAGCTACAAAGATTTACCCAGGTGTGGGTATAAGACATTGACCGCGCTAATCCCCTTGACTCGCCGTCTACGAACACCTGGATATGTTCTCAGCTTTCCCACCGAAAAGCATCTCCTGTCCCATGGGCCAAGGGATTAACAGATTATCTCGCTTCTCCTCATCTTTCAGCTCGTCCATCTTTTCTCCATTTTGTTTCCGCCATGTCCTCTATTTTGATCCTCTCCCATTGTTAGCTGTAAGATATGTCAGTCACTTCAGTCTTGGCTCTTGGCGAGAGCAGACGTCCTGAATCGGTGACACCACGTGTACCTACTTTTACTCAAATAAACATGTAGTGATACAAGCTTACTATCTAACTAGAGTGAGTGAGAGTTTGAGGTGAGTGAGTGAACTATTGCAATGAACACGTAACACACATCACGCTGACATCCTACAATCCTACAATCCTGCAATTGACTACGATAACGCGACGTGCAAGAAGGAGAATAGATCCACCCGCCTTGCCCTCGACACACTACCATAGTTAAGTTCCTTGCAGCTTGCAATCTGCAAGGTGGTGGCAGCGACTTCAGCTTGCACTGTGATTAAGCTCAGGGGTCAGGCACAACATGTCGATCGTCTACAAAATAGCATAATTCATTACATGTTGTCATACGTACACCTAATATTTGTTTGATATATATATTTATATATATATATATATATATATATATATATATAAATATATATATATATATATATATATATATATATATATATATATATATACATATATATATATATATATATATATATATATATATATATATATATATATATATATATATATATATATATATATATATATA
>JAXIVD010009508.1:0-15265 GCA_036785275.1 Cancer borealis | reverse complement strand
GTAGTAGTAGTAGTAGTAGTAGTAGTAGTAGTAGTAGTATAGTAGTAGTAGTGGTAGTAGTAGTAGTAGTGGTAGTAGTAGTAGTAGTTTTGAATTGCAATACACACACACACACACACACACACACACACACACACACACACACACACACACAACTAGATCAATACAACTTATAGGTAAATACCAAGGATCTGAGTATATGATCTTGGGGTGGACTGAGGAGAGAGGGAGAGGGAGGAGGGGTAGTGTGGGAAGGGAAGGAAGGAAGGAGAGGAAGGAGGAGGAGGAAGGGAGGAAGGAAGGAAGGAAGGAAGGAAGGAAGGAAGGAAGGAAGAAGGAAGGAAGGAGGGAGGAAGGAAGGAAGAAGGAAGGAAGGAAGGATGGAAGGAAGGAAGGAATAAATAGGAAAGATAAGAACATAACAAACATAACATATTGATGAGACTGCAATTGTAATTGTAATGTGGGGGGAATGTGCCAGGCAACAAAGGCCATATGGCACATGAGACTGTAATTGTAATTGTAATGTGGGGGGGGGAATGTGCCAGGCAACAAAGGCCATATGGCACATGAGGGACTGTAATTGTAATTGTAATGTGGGGGGGAATGTGCCAGGCAACAATAGGCCATATTGGCACATTGAGACTGTATTGTAATTGTAATGTGGGGGGGGGAATGTGCCAGGCAACAAAGGCCATATGGCACATGAGACTGTAATTGTAATTGTAATTGTAGGGGGGGGAATGTGCCAGGCAACAAAGGCCATATGGCACATGAGACTGTAATTGTAATTGTAATGTGGGGGGGAATGTGCCAGGCAACAAAGGCCATATGGCACATGAGACTGTAATTGTAATTGTAATGTGGGGGGGAATGTGCCAGGCAACAAAGGCCATATGGCACATGAGACTGCAATTGTAATTGTAATGTGGGGGGGAATGTGCCAGGCAACAAAGGCCATATGGCACATGAGACTGTAATTGTAATTGTAATGTGGGGGGGGAATGTGCCAGGCAACAAAGGCCATATGGCACATGAGACTGTAATTGTAATTGTAATGTGGGGGGGAGATGTGCCAGGCAACAAAGGCCATATGGCACATGAGACTGTAATTGTAATTGTAATGGGGGGGGGAATGTGCCAGGCAACAAAGGCCATATGGCACATGAGACTGTAATTGTAATTGTAATGTGGGGGGGAAGTGCCAGGCAACAAAGGCCATATGGCACATGAGACTGTAATTGTAATTGTAATGTGGGGGGGAATGTGCCAGGCAACAAAGGCCATATGGCACATGAGACTGTAATTGTAATTGTAATGTGGGGGGGAATGTGCCAGGCAACAAAGGCCATATGGCACATGAGACTGTAATTGTAATTGTAATGTGGGGGGGAATGTGCCAGGCAACAAAGGCCATATGGCACATGAGACTGTAATTGTAATTGTAATGTGGGGGGGAATGTGCCAGGCAACAAAGGCCATATGGCACATGAGACTGTAATTGTAATTGTAATGTGGGGGGGAATGTGCCAGGCAACAAAGGCCATATGGCACATGAGACTGTAATTGTAATTGTAATGTGGGGGGGAATGTGCCAGGCAACAAAGGCCATATGGCACATGAGACTGTAATTGTAATTGTAATGTGGGGGGGGAATGTGCCAGGCAACAAAGGCCATATGGCACATGAGACTGTAATTGTAATTGTAATGTGGGGGGGAATGTGCCAGGCAACAAAGGCCATATGGCACATGAGACTGTAATTGTAATTGTAATGTGGGGGGGAATGTGCCAGGCAACAAAGGCCATATGGCACATGAGACTGTAATTGTAATTGTAATGTGGGGGGGAATGTGCCAGGCAACAAAGGCCATATGGCACATGAGACTGTAATTGTAATTGTAATGTGGGGGGGAATGTGCCAGGCAACAAAGGCCATATGGCACATGAGACTGTAATTGTAATTGTAATGTGGGGGGGAATGTGCCAGGCAACAAAGGCCATATGGCACATGAGACTGTAATTGTAATTGTAATGTGGGGGGGAATGTGCCAGGCAACAAAGGCCATATGGCACATGAGACTGTAATTGTAATTGTAATGTGGGGGGGAATGTGCCAGGCAACAAAGGCCATATGGCACATGAGACTGTAATTGTAATTGTAATGTGGGGGGGAATGTGCCAGGCAACAAAGGCCATATGGCACATGAGACTGTAATTGTAATTGTAATGTGGGGGGGAATGTGCCAGGCAACAAAGGCCATATGGCACATGAGACTGTAATTGTAATTGTAATGTGGGGGGGAATGTGCCAGGCAACAAAGGCCATATGGCACATGAGACTGTAATTGTAATTGTAATGTGGGGGGGAATGTGCCAGGCAACAAAGGCCATATGGCACATGAGACTGTAATTGTAATTGTAATGTGGGGGGGAATGTGCCAGGCAACAAAGGCCATATGGCACATGAGACTGTAATTGTAATTGTAATGTGGGGGGGAATGTGCCAGGCAACAAAGGCCATATGGCACATGAGACTGTAATTGTAATTGTAATGTGGGGGGGAATGTGCCAGGCAACAAAGGCCATATGGCACATGAGACTGTAATTGTAATTGTAATGTGGGGGGGAATGTGCCAGGCAACAAAGGCCATATGGCACATGAGACTGTAATTGTAATTGTAATGTGGGGGGGAATGTGCCAGGCAACAAAGGCCATATGGCACATGAGACTGTAATTGTAATTGTAATGTGGGGGGGAATGTGCCAGGCAACAAAGGCCATATGGCACATGAGACTGTAATTGTAATTGTAATGTGGGGGGGAATGTGCCAGGCAACAAAGGCCATATGGCACATGAGACTGTAATTGTAATTGTAATGTGGGGGGGAATGTGCCAGGCAACAAAGGCCATATGGCACATGAGACTGTAATTGTAATTGTAATGTGGGGGGGAATGTGCCAGGCAACAAAGGCCATATGGCACATGAGACTGTAATTGTAATTGTAATGTGGGGGGGAATGTGCCAGGCAACAAAGGCCATATGGCACATGAGACTGTAATTGTAATTGTAATGTGGGGGGGAATGTGCCAGGCAACAAAGGCCATATGGCACATGAGACTGTAATTGTAATTGTAATGTGGGGGGGAATGTGCCAGGCAACAAAGGCCATATGGCACATGAGACTGTAATTGTAATTGTAATGTGGGGGGGAATGTGCCAGGCAACAAAGGCCATATGGCACATGAGACTGTAATTGTAATTGTAATGTGGGGGGGAATGTGCCAGGCAACAAAGGCCATATGGCACATGAGACTGTAATTGTAATTGTAATGTGGGGGGGAATGTGCCAGGCAACAAAGGCCATATGGCACATGAGACTGTAATTGTAATTGTAATGTGGGGGGGAATGTGCCAGGCAACAAAGGCCATATGGCACATGAGACTGTAATTGTAATTGTAATGTGGGGGGGAATGTGCCAGGCAACAAAGGCCATATGGCACATGAGACTGTAATTGTAATTGTAATGTGGGGGGGAATGTGCCAGGCAACAAAGGCCATATGGCACATGAGACTGTAATTGTAATTGTAATGTGGGGGGGAATGTGCCAGGCAACAAAGGCCATATGGCACATGAGACTGTAATTGTAATTGTAATGTGGGGGGGAATGTGCCAGGCAACAAAGGCCATATGGCACATGAGACTGTAATTGTAATTGTAATGTGGGGGGGAATGTGCCAGGCAACAAAGGCCATATGGCACATGAGACTGTAATTGTAATTGTAATGTGGGGGGGAATGTGCCAGGCAACAAAGGCCATATGGCACATGAGACTGTAATTGTAATTGTAATGTGGGGGGGAATGTGCCAGGCAACAAAGGCCATATGGCACATGAGACTGTAATTGTAATTGTAATGTGGGGGGGAATGTGCCAGGCAACAAAGGCCATATGGCACATGAGACTGTAATTGTAATTGTAATGTGGGGGGGAATGTGCCAGGCAACAAAGGCCATATGGCACATGAGACTGTAATTGTAATTGTAATGTGGGGGGGAATGTGCCAGGCAACAAAGGCCATATGGCACATGAGACTGTAATTGTAATTGTAATGTGGGGGGGAATGTGCCAGGCAACAAAGGCCATATGGCACATGAGACTGTAATTGTAATTGTAATGTGGGGGGGAATGTGCCAGGCAACAAAGGCCATATGGCACATGAGACTGTAATTGTAATTGTAATGTGGGGGGGAATGTGCCAGGCAACAAAGGCCATATGGCACATGAGACTGTAATTGTAATTGTAATGTGGGGGGGAATGTGCCAGGCAACAAAGGCCATATGGCACATGAGACTGTAATTGTAATTGTAATGTGGGGGGGAATGTGCCAGGCAACAAAGGCCATATGGCACATGAGACTGTAATTGTAATTGTAATGTGGGGGGGAATGTGCCAGGCAACAAAGGCCATATGGCACATGAGACTGTAATTGTAATTGTAATGTGGGGGGGAATGTGCCAGGCAACAAAGGCCATATGGCACATGAGACTGTAATTGTAATTGTAATGTGGGGGGGAATGTGCCAGGCAACAAAGGCCATATGGCACATGAGACTGTAATTGTAATTGTAATGTGGGGGGGAATGTGCCAGGCAACAAAGGCCATATGGCACATGAGACTGTAATTGTAATTGTAATGTGGGGGGGAATGTGCCAGGCAACAAAGGCCATATGGCACATGAGACTGTAATTGTAATTGTAATGTGGGGGGGAATGTGCCAGGCAACAAAGGCCATATGGCACATGAGACTGTAATTGTAATTGTAATGTGGGGGGGAATGTGCCAGGCAACAAAGGCCATATGGCACATGAGACTGTAATTGTAATTGTAATGTGGGGGGGAATGTGCCAGGCAACAAAGGCCATATGGCACATGAGACTGTAATTGTAATTGTAATGTGGGGGGGAATGTGCCAGGCAACAAAGGCCATATGGCACATGAGACTGTAATTGTAATTGTAATGTGGGGGGGAATGTGCCAGGCAACAAAGGCCATATGGCACATGAGACTGTAATTGTAATTGTAATGTGGGGGGGAATGTGCCAGGCAACAAAGGCCATATGGCACATGAGACTGTAATTGTAATTGTAATGTGGGGGGGAATGTGCCAGGCAACAAAGGCCATATGGCACATGAGACTGTAATTGTAATTGTAATGTGGGGGGGAATGTGCCAGGCAACAAAGGCCATATGGCACATGAGACTGTAATTGTAATTGTAATGTGGGGGGGAATGTGCCAGGCAACAAAGGCCATATGGCACATGAGACTGTAATTGTAATTGTAATGTGGGGGGGAATGTGCCAGGCAACAAAGGCCATATGGCACATGAGACTGTAATTGTAATTGTAATGTGGGGGGGAATGTGCCAGGCAACAAAGGCCATATGGCACATGAGACTGTAATTGTAATTGTAATGTGGGGGGGAATGTGCCAGGCAACAAAGGCCATATGGCACATGAGACTGTAATTGTAATTGTAATGTGGGGGGGAATGTGCCAGGCAACAAAGGCCATATGGCACATGAGACTGTAATTGTAATTGTAATGTGGGGGGGAATGTGCCAGGCAACAAAGGCCATATGGCACATGAGACTGTAATTGTAATTGTAATGTGGGGGGGAATGTGCCAGGCAACAAAGGCCATATGGCACATGAGACTGTAATTGTAATTGTAATGTGGGGGGGAATGTGCCAGGCAACAAAGGCCATATGGCACATGAGACTGTAATTGTAATTGTAATGTGGGGGGGAATGTGCCAGGCAACAAAGGCCATATGGCACATGAGACTGTAATTGTAATTGTAATGTGGGGGGGAATGTGCCAGGCAACAAAGGCCATATGGCACATGAGACTGTAATTGTAATTGTAATGTGGGGGGGAATGTGCCAGGCAACAAAGGCCATATGGCACATGAGACTGTAATTGTAATTGTAATGTGGGGGGGAATGTGCCAGGCAACAAAGGCCATATGGCACATGAGACTGTAATTGTAATTGTAATGTGGGGGGGAATGTGCCAGGCAACAAAGGCCATATGGCACATGAGACTGTAATTGTAATTGTAATGTGGGGGGGAATGTGCCAGGCAACAAAGGCCATATGGCACATGAGACTGTAATTGTAATTGTAATGTGGGGGGGAATGTGCCAGGCAACAAAGGCCATATGGCACATGAGACTGTAATTGTAATTGTAATGTGGGGGGGAATGTGCCAGGCAACAAAGGCCATATGGCACATGAGACTGTAATTGTAATTGTAATGTGGGGGGGAATGTGCCAGGCAACAAAGGCCATATGGCACATGAGACTGTAATTGTAATTGTAATGTGGGGGGGAATGTGCCAGGCAACAAAGGCCATATGGCACATGAGACTGTAATTGTAATTGTAATGTGGGGGGGAATGTGCCAGGCAACAAAGGCCATATGGCACATGAGACTGTAATTGTAATTGTAATGTGGGGGGGAATGTGCCAGGCAACAAAGGCCATATGGCACATGAGACTGTAATTGTAATTGTAATGTGGGGGGGAATGTGCCAGGCAACAAAGGCCATATGGCACATGAGACTGTAATTGTAATTGTAATGTGGGGGGGAATGTGCCAGGCAACAAAGGCCATATGGCACATGAGACTGTAATTGTAATTGTAATGTGGGGGGGAATGTGCCAGGCAACAAAGGCCATATGGCACATGAGACTGTAATTGTAATTGTAATGTGGGGGGGAATGTGCCAGGCAACAAAGGCCATATGGCACATGAGACTGTAATTGTAATTGTAATGTGGGGGGGAATGTGCCAGGCAACAAAGGCCATATGGCACATGAGACTGTAATTGTAATTGTAATGTGGGGGGGAATGTGCCAGGCAACAAAGGCCACATGGCACATGAGACTGTAATTGTAATTGTAATGTGGGGGGGAATGTGCCAGGCAACAAAGGCCATATGGCACATGAGACTGTAATTGTAATTGTAATGTGGGGGGGAATGTGCCAGGCAACAAAGGCCATATGGCACATGAGACTGTAATTGTAATTGTAATGTGGGGGGGAATGTGCCAGGCAACAAAGGCCATATGGCACATGAGACTGTAATTGTAATTGTAATGTGGGGGGGAATGTGCCAGGCAACAAAGGCCATATGGCACATGAGACTGTAATTGTAATTGTAATGTGGGGGGGAATGTGCCAGGCAACAAAGGCCATATGGCACATGAGACTGTAATTGTAATTGTAATGTGGGGGGGAATGTGCCAGGCAACAAAGGCCATATGGCACATGAGACTGTAATTGTAATTGTAATGTGGGGGGGAATGTGCCAGGCAACAAAGGCCATATGGCACATGAGACTGTAATTGTAATTGTAATGTGGGGGGGAATGTGCCAGGCAACAAAGGCCATATGGCACATGAGACTGTAATTGTAATTGTAATGTGGGGGGGAATGTGCCAGGCAACAAAGGCCATATGGCACATGAGACTGTAATTGTAATTGTAATGTGGGGGGGAATGTGCCAGGCAACAAAGGCCATATGGCACATGAGACTGTAATTGTAATTGTAATGTGGGGGGGAATGTGCCAGGCAACAAAGGCCATATGGCACATGAGACTGTAATTGTAATTGTAATGTGGGGGGGAATGTGCCAGGCAACAAAGGCCATATGGCACATGAGACTGTAATTGTAATTGTAATGTGGGGGGGAATGTGCCAGGCAACAAAGGCCATATGGCACATGAGACTGTAATTGTAATTGTAATGTGGGGGGGAATGTGCCAGGCAACAAAGGCCATATGGCACATGAGACTGTAATTGTAATTGTAATGTGGGGGGGAATGTGCCAGGCAACAAAGGCCATATGGCACATGAGACTGTAATTGTAATTGTAATGTGGGGGGGAATGTGCCAGGCAACAAAGGCCATATGGCACATGAGACTGTAATTGTAATTGTAATGTGGGGGGGAATGTGCCAGGCAACAAAGGCCATATGGCACATGAGACTGTAATTGTAATTGTAATGTGGGGGGGAATGTGCCAGGCAACAAAGGCCATATGGCACATGAGACTGTAATTGTAATTGTAATGTGGGGGGGAATGTGCCAGGCAACAAAGGCCATATGGCACATGAGACTGTAATTGTAATTGTAATGTGGGGGGGAATGTGCCAGGCAACAAAGGCCATATGGCACATGAGACTGTAATTGTAATTGTAATGTGGGGGGGAATGTGCCAGGCAACAAAGGCCATATGGCACATGAGACTGTAATTGTAATTGTAATGTGGGGGGGAATGTGCCAGGCAACAAAGGCCATATGGCACATGAGACTGTAATTGTAATTGTAATGTGGGGGGGAATGTGCCAGGCAACAAAGGCCATATGGCACATGAGACTGTAATTGTAATTGTAATGTGGGGGGGAATGTGCCAGGCAACAAAGGCCATATGGCACATGAGACTGTAATTGTAATTGTAATGTGGGGGGGAATGTGCCAGGCAACAAAGGCCATATGGCACATGAGACTGTAATTGTAATTGTAATGTGGGGGGGAATGTGCCAGGCAACAAAGGCCATATGGCACATGAGACTGTAATTGTAATTGTAATGTGGGGGGGAATGTGCCAGGCAACAAAGGCCATATGGCACATGAGACTGTAATTGTAATTGTAATGTGGGGGGGAATGTGCCAGGCAACAAAGGCCATATGGCACATGAGACTGTAATTGTAATTGTAATGTGGGGGGGAATGTGCCAGGCAACAAAGGCCATATGGCACATGAGACTGTAATTGTAATTGTAATGTGGGGGGGAATGTGCCAGGCAACAAAGGCCATATGGCACATGAGACTGTAATTGTAATTGTAATGTGGGGGGGAATGTGCCAGGCAACAAAGGCCATATGGCACATGAGACTGTAATTGTAATTGTAATGTGGGGGGGAATGTGCCAGGCAACAAAGGCCATATGGCACATGAGACTGTAATTGTAATTGTAATGTGGGGGGGAATGTGCCAGGCAACAAAGGCCATATGGCACATGAGACTGTAATTGTAATTGTAATGTGGGGGGGAATGTGCCAGGCAACAAAGGCCATATGGCACATGAGACTGTAATTGTAATTGTAATGTGGGGGGGAATGTGCCAGGCAACAAAGGCCATATGGCACATGAGACTGTAATTGTAATTGTAATGTGGGGGGGAATGTGCCAGGCAACAAAGGCCATATGGCACATGAGACTGTAATTGTAATTGTAATGTGGGGGGGAATGTGCCAGGCAACAAAGGCCATATGGCACATGAGACTGTAATTGTAATTGTAATGTGGGGGGGAATGTGCCAGGCAACAAAGGCCATATGGCACATGAGACTGTAATTGTAATTGTAATGTGGGGGGGAATGTGCCAGGCAACAAAGGCCATATGGCACATGAGACTGTAATTGTAATTGTAATGTGGGGGGGAATGTGCCAGGCAACAAAGGCCATATGGCACATGAGACTGTAATTGTAATTGTAATGTGGGGGGGAATGTGCCAGGCAACAAAGGCCATATGGCACATGAGACTGTAATTGTAATTGTAATGTGGGGGGGAATGTGCCAGGCAACAAAGGCCATATGGCACATGAGACTGTAATTGTAATTGTAATGTGGGGGGGAATGTGCCAGGCAACAAAGGCCATATGGCACATGAGACTGTAATTGTAATTGTAATGTGGGGGGGAATGTGCCAGGCAACAAAGGCCATATGGCACATGAGACTGTAATTGTAATTGTAATGTGGGGGGGAATGTGCCAGGCAACAAAGGCCATATGGCACATGAGACTGTAATTGTAATTGTAATGTGGGGGGGAATGTGCCAGGCAACAAAGGCCATATGGCACATGAGACTGTAATTGTAATTGTAATGTGGGGGGGAATGTGCCAGGCAACAAAGGCCATATGGCACATGAGACTGTAATTGTAATTGTAATGTGGGGGGGAATGTGCCAGGCAACAAAGGCCATATGGCACATGAGACTGTAATTGTAATTGTAATGTGGGGGGGAATGTGCCAGGCAACAAAGGCCATATGGCACATGAGACTGTAATTGTAATTGTAATGTGGGGGGGAATGTGCCAGGCAACAAAGGCCATATGGCACATGAGACTGTAATTGTAATTGTAATGTGGGGGGGAATGTGCCAGGCAACAAAGGCCATATGGCACATGAGACTGTAATTGTAATTGTAATGTGGGGGGGAATGTGCCAGGCAACAAAGGCCATATGGCACATGAGACTGTAATTGTAATTGTAATGTGGGGGGGAATGTGCCAGGCAACAAAGGCCATATGGCACATGAGACTGTAATTGTAATTGTAATGTGGGGGGGAATGTGCCAGGCAACAAAGGCCATATGGCACATGAGACTGTAATTGTAATTGTAATGTGGGGGGGAATGTGCCAGGCAACAAAGGCCATATGGCACATGAGACTGTAATTGTAATTGTAATGTGGGGGGGAATGTGCCAGGCAACAAAGGCCATATGGCACATGAGACTGTAATTGTAATTGTAATGTGGGGGGGAATGTGCCAGGCAACAAAGGCCATATGGCACATGAGACTGTAATTGTAATTGTAATGTGGGGGGGAATGTGCCAGGCAACAAAGGCCATATGGCACATGAGACTGTAATTGTAATTGTAATGTGGGGGGGAATGTGCCAGGCAACAAAGGCCATATGGCACATGAGACTGTAATTGTAATTGTAATGTGGGGGGGAATGTGCCAGGCAACAAAGGCCATATGGCACATGAGACTGTAATTGTAATTGTAATGTGGGGGGGAATGTGCCAGGCAACAAAGGCCATATGGCACATGAGACTGTAATTGTAATTGTAATGTGGGGGGGGAATGTGCCAGGCAACAAAGGCCATATGGCACATGAGACTGTAATTGTAATTGTAATGTGGGGGGGAATGTGCCAGGCAACAAAGGCCATATGGCACATGAGACTGTAATTGTAATTGTAATGTGGGGGGGAATGTGCCAGGCAACAAAGGCCATATGGCACATGAGACTGTAATTGTAATTGTAATGTGGGGGGGAATGTGCCAGGCAACAAAGGCCATATGGCACATGAGACTGTAATTGTAATTGTAATGTGGGGGGGGAATGTGCCAGGCAACAAAGGCCATATGGCACATGAGACTGTAATTGTAATTGTAATGTGGGGGGGAATGTGCCAGGCAACAAAGGCCATATGGCACATGAGACTGTAATTGTAATTGTAATGTGGGGGGGAATGTGCCAGGCAACAAAGGCCATATGGCACATGAGACTGTAATTGTAATTGTAATGTGGGGGGGAATGTGCCAGGCAACAAAGGCCATATGGCACATGAGACTGTAATTGTAATTGTAATGTGGGGGGGAATGTGCCAGGCAACAAAGGCCATATGGCACATGAGACTGTAATTGTAATTGTAATGTGGGGGGGAATGTGCCAGGCAACAAAGGCCATATGGCACATGAGACTGTAATTGTAATTGTAATGTGGGGGGGAATGTGCCAGGCAACAAAGGCCATATGGCACATGAGACTGTAATTGTAATTGTAATGTGGGGGGGAATGTGCCAGGCAACAAAGGCCATATGGCACATGAGACTGTAATTGTAATTGTAATGTGGGGGGGAATGTGCCAGGCAACAAAGGCCATATGGCACATGAGACTGTAATTGTAATTGTAATGTGGGGGGGAATGTGCCAGGCAACAAAGGCCATATGGCACATGAGACTGTAATTGTAATTGTAATGTGGGGGGGAATGTGCCAGGCAACAAAGGCCATATGGCACATGAGACTGTAATTGTAATTGTAATGTGGGGGGGAATGTGCCAGGCAACAAAGGCCATATGGCACATGAGACTGTAATTGTAATTGTAATGTGGGGGGGAATGTGCCAGGCAACAAAGGCCATATGGCACATGAGACTGTAATTGTAATTGTAATGTGGGGGGGAATGTGCCAGGCAACAAAGGCCATATGGCACATGAGACTGTAATTGTAATTGTAATGTGGGGGGGAATGTGCCAGGCAACAAAGGCCATATGGCACATGAGACTGTAATTGTAATTGTAATGTGGGGGGGAATGTGCCAGGCAACAAAGGCCATATGGCACATGAGACTGTAATTGTAATTGTAATGTGGGGGGGAATGTGCCAGGCAACAAAGGCCATATGGCACATGAGACTGTAATTGTAATTGTAATGTGGGGGGGGAATGTGCCAGCAACAAAGGCCATATGGCACATGAGACTGTAATTGTAATTGTAATGTGGGGGGGAATGTGCCAGGCAACAAAGGCCATATGGCACATGAGACTGTAATTGTAATTGTAATGTGGGGGGGAATGTGCCAGGCAACAAAGGCCATATGGCACATGAGACTGTAATTGTAATTGTAATGTGGGGGGGAATGTGCCAGGCAACAAAGGCCATATGGCACATGAGACTGTAATTGTAATTGTAATGTGGGGGGGGAATGTGCCAGGCAACAAAGGCCATATGGCACATGAGACTGTAATTGTAATTGTAATGTGGGGGGAATGTGCCAGGCAACAAAGGCCATATGGCACATGAGACTGTAATTGTAATTGTAATGTGGGGGGGAATGTGCCAGGCAACAAAGGCCATATGGCACATGAGACTGTAATTGTAATTGTAATGTGGGGGGGGAATGTGCCAGGCAACAAAGGCCATATGGCACATGAGACTGTAATTGTAATTGTAATGTGGGGGGGGAATGTGCCAGGCAACAAAGGCCATATGGCACATGAGACTGTAATTGTAATTGTAATGTGGGGGGGAATGTGCCAGGCAACAAAGGCCATATGGCACATGAGACTGTAATTGTAATTGTAATGTGGGGGGAATGTGCCAGGCAACAAAGGCCATATGGCACATGAGACTGTAATTGTAATTGTAATGTGGGGGGGAATGTGCCAGGCAACAAAGGCCATATGGCACATGAGACTGTAATTGTAATTGTAATGTGGGGGGGGAATGTGCCAGGCAACAAAGGCCATATGGCACATGAGACTGTAATTGTAATTGTAATGTGGGGGGAATGTGCCAGGCAACAAAGGCCATATGGCACATGAGACTGTAATTGTAATTGTAATGTGGGGGGGAATGTGCCAGGCAACAAAGGCCATATGGCACATGAGACTGTAATTGTAATTGTAATGTGGGGGGAATGTGCCAGGCAACAAAGGCCATATGGCACATGAGACTGTAATTGTAATTGTAATGTGGGGGGGAATGTGCCAGGCAACAAAGGCCATATGGCACATGAGACTGTAATTGTAATTGTAATGTGGGGGGGAATGTGCCAGGCAACAAAGGCCATATGGCACATGAGACTGTAATTGTAATTGTAATGTGGGGGGGAATGTGCCAGGCAACAAAGGCCATATGGCACATGAGACTGTAATTGTAATTGTAATGTGGGGGGGAATGTGCCAGGCAACAAAGGCCATATGGCACATGAGACTGTAATTGTAATTGTAATGTGGGGGGGAATGTGCCAGGCAACAAAGGCCATATGGCACATGAGACTGTAATTGTAATTGTAATGTGGGGGGGAATGTGCCAGGCAACAAAGGCCATATGGCACATGAGACTGTAATTGTAATTGTAATGTGGGGGGGAATGTGCCAGGCAACAAAGGCCATATGGCACATGAGACTGTAATTGTAATTGTAATGTGGGGGGGAATGTGCCAGGCAACAAAGGCCATATGGCACATGAGACTGTAATTGTAATTGTAATGTGGGGGGGGAATGTGCCAGGCAACAAAGGCCATATGGCACATGAGACTGTAATTGTAATTGTAATGTGGGGGGGAATGTGCCAGGCAACAAAGGCCATATGGCACATGAGACTGTAATTGTAATTGTAATGTGGGGGGGAATGTGCCAGGCAACAAAGGCCATATGGCACATGAGACTGTAATTGTAATTGTAATGTGGGGGGGAATGTGCCAGGCAACAAAGGCCATATGGCACATGAGACTGTAATTGTAATTGTAATGTGGGGGGGAATGTGCCAGGCAACAAAGGCCATATGGCACATGAGACTGTAATTGTAATTGTAATGTGGGGGGGAATGTGCCAGGCAACAAAGGCCATATGGCACATGAGACTGTAATTGTAATTGTAATGTGGGGGGGAATGTGCCAGGCAACAAAGGCCATATGGCACATGAGACTGTAATTGTAATTGTAATGTGGGGGGGAATGTGCCAGGCAACAAAGGCCATATGGCACATGAGACTGTAATTGTAATTGTAATGTGGGGGGGAATGTGCCAGGCAACAAAGGCCATATGGCACATGAGACTGTAATTGTAATTGTAATGTGGGGGGGAATGTGCCAGGCAACAAAGGCCATATGGCACATGAGACTGTAATTGTAATTGTAATGTGGGGGGGAATGTGCCAGGCAACAAAGGCCATATGGCACATGAGACTGTAATTGTAATTGTAATGTGGGGGGGAATGTGCCAGGCAACAAAGGCCATATGGCACATGAGACTGTAATTGTAATTGTAATGTGGGGGGGAATGTGCCAGGCAACAAAGGCCATATGGCACATGAGACTGTAATTGTAATTGTAATGTGGGGGGGAATGTGCCAGGCAACAAAGGCCATATGGCACATGAGACTGTAATTGTAATTGTAATGTGGGGGGGAATGTGCCAGGCAACAAAGGCCATATGGCACATGAGACTGTAATTGTAATTGTAATGTGGGGGGGAATGTGCCAGGCAACAAAGGCCATATGGCACATGAGACTGTAATTGTAATTGTAATGTGGGGGGGAATGTGCCAGGCAACAAAGGCCATATGGCACATGAGACTGTAATTGTAATTGTAATGTGGGGGGGAATGTGCCAGGCAACAAAGGCCATATGGCACATGAGACTGTAATTGTAATTGTAATGTGGGGGGGAATGTGCCAGGCAACAAAGGCCATATGGCACATGAGACTGTAATTGTAATTGTAATGTGGGGGGGAATGTGCCAGGCAACAAAGGCCATATGGCACATGAGACTGTAATTGTAATTGTAATGTGGGGGGGAATGTGCCAGGCAACAAAGGCCATATGGCACATGAGACTGTAATTGTAATTGTAATGTGGGGGGGAATGTGCCAGGCAACAAAGGCCA
>JAXIVD010009507.1:2500-10000 GCA_036785275.1 Cancer borealis | reverse complement strand
CACACACACACACACACACACACACACACACACACACACACACACACACACACACACACACACACACACACACACACACACACACACACACACACTGACACACATACAGGTACACTTAATTCATGCGTGGGAAATTGCACTAAAAACAGTGTGCGTGCGAGACAATGTTTGGCTGCGTGTTTGGGGGAGTGTGCACGAGTAGTATAGAGTGCGTGAGAGCCACTACTTCGACTCCCACTGAGGGTGAGAGCAAAGTACTAACTAACAAAGGACACCACGCTTCATAAGACTCCTTCATGAACAAAGGTAATCAACTAGTGCCAACATGCTTATACTACACCCACTGAAATACAGGTATGGTACGTGTGTGTGTGTGTGTGTGTGTGTGTGTGTGTGTGTGTGTGTGTGTGTGTGTGTGTGTGTGTGTGTGTGTGTGTGTGTGTGTGTGTGTGTGTGTGTGTGTGTGTATGTATGTAAGGACAAGCATATATTGTATGTTTACCACAACCACACACCATTTTTCTACAACCTAAGCTGCTGCTACGCTTTTCTTTTTCCTTCTTTTTGTTCTCTTTGCCTCCAACGCTCATGTATTGAAGTCTCATATCCTACTTAACGACTTGAAACGCTAAATATAACTTCCTGAACAAATGTGTGTGTGTGTGTGTGTGTGTGTGTGTGTGTGTGTGTGTGTGTGTGTGTGTGTGTGTGTGTGTGTGTGTGTGTGTGTGTGTGTGTGTGTGTGTGTGTGTGTGTGTGTGTGTGTGTGTGTGTGTGTGTGTGTGTGTGTGTGTGTGTGTGTGTGTGTGTGTGTGTGTGTGTGTGTGTGTGTGTGTGTGTGTGTGTGTGTGTGTGTGTGTGTGTGTGTGTGTGTGTGTGTGTGTGTGTGTGTGTGTGTGTGTGTGTGTGTGTGTGTGTGTGTGTGTGTGTGTGTGTGTGTGTGTGTGTGTGTGTGTGTGTGTGTGTGTGTGTGTGTGTGTGTGTGTGTGTGTGTGTGTGTGTGTGTGTGTGTGTGTGTGTGTGTGTGTGTGTGTGTGTGTGTGTGTGTGTGTGTGTGTGTGTGTGTGTGTGTGTGTGTGTGTGTGTGTGTGTGTGTGTGTGTGTGTGTGTGTGTGTGTGTGTGTGTGTGTGTGTGTGTGTGTGTGTGTGTGTGTGTGTGTGTGTGTGTGTGTGTGTGTGTGTGTGTGTGTGTGTGTGTGTGTGTGTGTGTGTGTGTGTGTGTGTGTGTGTGTGTGTGTGTGTGTGTGTGTGTGTGTGTGTGTGTGTGTGTGTGTGTGTGTGTGTGTGTGTGTGTGTGTGTGTGTGTGTGTGTGTGTGTGTGTGTGTGTGTGTGTGTGTGTGTGTGTGTGTGTGTGTGTGTGTGTGTGTGTAGGAGGTAAGTAAGGGGAGTCTTAACTAGATTGCGTTCAGGTCACAGTTTTCGCCACTACACCTGCGCGGAAATACACTCCTGTGCTTTATATTTGGGTTTTCCAAAAGTCGGTTTAAAAAAAGTCAGTAAATAAAATAGAAAAAAAAAAAATTGATGTCCGGTATAGGATTCTTTTTCCTTTTTTTTCTTCTTTTTCTTCTCTTGCTGCATTTATTGTCTTAATTTTTCCATCTTTAATATTCTATTTATTTCCATTCTTTTTCTTCTTCGTCTTGTTTTCCTTCTCATAAATTCCGCTGATGTACCAAAACCAGAACCAAAATATGGCTTTAAACTTTCTATTAGCATCAAATTTATCATCAATTTAATAATAGAAATAACATCTTCAATCCACTTCTCTGCTTCATCACCGTCTTTGTCTTCTTTCTTTCTTTCTTTCTTTCTTTCTTTCTTTCTTCCTTTCCTCTGTATCTCTTCATTTTTAAGTAACCTTGCATTAACATTTCCATTTTAGATTGTGGACGTTTATATTTGTATTTATTATTCAATTTGCATGCACGTGGCTCACATAATTACCAGGAAAATGTATTCACTTGGATTTATATCTGTGAAGTTTTAATTTGTTTTCGTCACTATCACGAGAAAAATAAATACATATACATTTTTTTTCCTCTCCTCTTGTTTTTTTCTTGTTATTTTTTTCTAATGGAACACACAAGTAAAACTATAAGCGACTCTCCATTGGGTTGGAAAGTTAAATGAGGGAATTAATGAATGGATGAAGGAGTAAAGTAAATAGAAAAAATAAATAAATATATGTATGTAGACAAACTTATTAATAAATTTGAATATAAATGAAAATGCTAATATTAAACAGATAAATACTCTTCCTTTGTACTACCTATGAATAATAATCATAAAAAAAAGGAAAAATAACGATAATAATAATAATAATAATAATAGTAATAATAATGATAATAATAATAACCTATGTATTTTCCTAACCTAATCGCATTGAGAAAATTACAAAAGAGCTACCTTGTTCCCAGCCACTAATTACATTTTTCTTACCTGCCTCTCATCAACAGGAGTGCTTAGGTATAATTAATATCACGTCAAGCGGCTGTAAGTCTCGCCTCCGCCTCCTCGCTCCTTACCTTCCTCACAGTTAATGGTGAAACGATACAGTGACAGGAAATAAATCACCTTTCTTAACACTGACGCAAACATATCTATAAAAAAAAACCCCATTAACAGTAAGCTAATTTGTATATGAAACAATATTAAATGAAAACACTTAGACTAAGACTACAGTTATTTTTTATCAATCATGTAGCGAAGTAAGAGATTATCTTTACTAAATAATATATCTTGCTAGTGACGAATAAAACAATTAATCTTAAGTACATAACATATTTTACAATCCAATTTAATTTCTATCATAAATGGATTAAGATCTCACACTGACTATTCATTTTATTATTTCTTTAAGTTATTCCTTTTATCTTTATTTCCTGTGTTACTTTTTCTTTCATTTCCTTCTACTTTAGTATCCCGCGTTACTTTTTTCCTTCACTTCTTTCCTTTTACCTTCCTTCCCTTTGTCACTTTTTCTTTAATTTCCTCTGTTACTTTTCTTTCTTTTCCCGTGTCACTTTCTTCAACACCCAATTACTTTCTCTCCCTTCCTTCCCACGTACCCTTCAAGGTCACTACACACCTGGGAAGCCTTTGTGAGGTGGCTGCAGGTGTCTCTATACCCAACTTTACCTGTCCTAACCTCGCCTACCTGTCGCTGGTAATTCCTTGTGACTATGTTCATTTCCCTAACTAACCAAATCAAGCTAATTACCCCACGATTCATATTAATTAGTTTAACTCCCAATTATTTCTGTCTAAGAGCCGCCTTAATGATAGTATGTGTGGGGGGGGGAGGGGGAAAACGAGGGAGTGTTACAATGTTATGGTATATCATGTTTCCCAATGGTTATTTCAGGACTACTGAGGTTACTTTCCGATAATTGCATTTCTCTCTCTCTCTCTCTCTCTCTCTCTCTCTCTCTCTCTCTCTCTCTCTCTCTCTCTCTCTCTCTCTCTCTCTCTCTCTCTCTCTCTCTCTCTCTCTCTCTCTCTCTCTCTCTCTCTCTCTCTCTCCCTCTCTCTCTCTCTCTCTCGAGTAAAATCAGGCAGGATTCACCATGCAGCTTTACGTTTCAACACCCACACACACACACGCACACGCACGCACGCACACACACACACACACACACACACACACACACACACACACACACACACACACACACACACACACACACACACACACACACACACACACACACACACACACACACACACACACACACACACACACACACACACACACACACACACACGACTTTCACGTCCCTTCACCCGCCGGAAAGGTGAAAAAATAGAGTTGAAGGAGGAAAGGGAGAAGGGGAGAAGAGGAAGGAAGATAAGGAAGAGAACAGAAGGAGGAAGGAAGTTGGAAAGAAAAAATAAAATCAAACTAGCGTAGGAAGGAAAACAAGAAAGGAAAATAAGAATGAAAACAATATTTGCCTTCCTCTCTTGCTTGTAGATTTGGAGGGAAGGAGAGGAGTAGATAGAGGGGGGGAGGGAGAGAGGGAAGAAATGGAAGGATGGTGAGAGAACAGAAAGTGGGGAAAAAAAAAGGGAGTAGCAAGGAGAAAGAGGCGCATTTCTGTTCCTGTCAATACATAAATCTCTGTCTTTGGTCTGTGAGGCTGTAAAATATTTTCTTCTGTGCCACAAAAATGAGGAAAGAGAAATAAGGATTATCCAAAAAGCCGAACCTGGAAAACAAAAGAGGAAAGACAAAAAGAAAAAAAAAATAAGTGAAAAATGTAAGTAAACAACAAGCAGAGGTAAGGAAGGTGAGGGAAAGAGAGGAAGGGAGGATGTTTAAAAAGTAAAGAAAAAAATAGGAGAGTGTGTATACAAGAGGTGAGGCGAGGCGAGGAGGGGATGAGAAGAGGCAGGTAGGAGGGGAAAGAGGGAGGGGAAAGAGGAAGGGGAAAGAGGGAGGGGAAAGAGGGAGGGGAAAGAGGGAGGGGAGGCGGAACATAATTAAAGGATTATTGAGGAATGGTCAGTCAAAGGCTTCAAATGCACAAGCAACAACAAATTGCAGTGAATACATATTTTGTTGAGCAAGGGTGAGCGTGCTGTGGTATGCTGACACGCCGGGAGGAACGTGTACTTGCTAGCATAAAGCAAAAACAAAACAAATTCACGCCTGTAGGAAATTCTGAACATCATTTAAACTTTATATTTATGATACACAGATGTTAAGTAAAAAAAAATATATACAGCTTTTCGTAATAGATAAGTAAGTGTGAACGAAGGAAAAGTTGCGTCAAACCAGTGTTTTCTATAAGACTACATCATCTTAGTGTTTGCATTGTTAGGGAATATCAACACTACTTACATGAATATAAGAGAAAATAAATAGAGGGAAATAGATAGACACATAGTGGACGCCAGCAAAGTTCGAGGCATAAGAAAACTGATCTATATAGTGACACATGCAGTCAGTAAACACAACTTTTGGCTCTGTGGGTATGACACGCCTTATAGCAAACACAGAGCCACAGGAAAAACACCAAAGGGACGATTACAGAGCTCAGTGAGAAGAATTTGCTCCTTAAGTGACACACGAAGAGGACTCAGTGTGTGGACTCATTTTGTGAACCTCTGGAATGGATCAAAAGGTGAGTGAGGCGAGGTAGTTTAATGTATGTCGCGTGGATCCACTGACTAATTGATTGAAAAGTAAAAAAAAAAAAAATACTTTCTTTGTGGTACGAAACATGATTTCTACGAGACAGTAAAGTGATATACACGCATGCACTTTTCTTTTGTTCGTGTTGTTCCAGGACTAAGTGGATTGTGGTATGGAAGTGTCACGCAGAGGCAGTGAGGAGTGTGTGTGTGTGTGTGTGTGTGTGTGTGTGTGTGTGTGTGTGTGTGTGTGTGTGTGTGTGTGTGTGTGTGTGTGTGTGTGTGTGTGTGTATGTATGTGTGTGTGTGTGTGTGTATGTGTGTGTGTGTGTGTGTGTGTGTGTGTGTGTGTGTGTGTGTGTGTGTGTGTGTGTGTGTGTGTGTGTGTGTGTGTGTGTGTGTGTGTGTGTGTGTGTGTGTGTGTGTGTGTGTGTGTGTGTGTGTGTGTGTGTGTGTGTGTGTGTGTGTGTGTGTGTGTGTGTGTGTGTGTGTGTGTGTGTGTGTGTGTGTGTGTGTGTGTGTGTGTGTGTGTGTGTGTGTGTGTGTGTGTGTGTGTGTGTGTTCAGTGTGCGTATATGTGTTCAGGCAATAGATCAGCCAGAAAAAAAACGAAAAAAAAAAACCGAACGACTGTCTTAAAAAAAAAACTAATAAAAACTAGTAAAATAAAAAAAACATAAAACACATACAAAAAACACCAACAAAGAACGGAGAAGAAAACTAAAACCTTTCACTCAGGTATTTTCAAAGTTTTCATGACTCTTAAACTCAATTGCTTGAGAGACGCAGTAATTCCAGCAACACAACGGATTACACTGACTCAAGGCTAACAGCAAATCAACAAACACACACAAGAGATAAGCTAAAAGGCTACCAATCACTCCCAGACAAAAAGATTCAAGGTCATTTATAGAATATGAGGATAGCTTAAAACTCTCTATCCATGCAGGTCACCTCTCTACCCTCTCTCCCTCGCTCTCTCTCTCTGGTATGTTTTCTCCCCTCCTCCCTTGTTTTCTCTCCCTACCACTTGTCTCTCCTCTTCCCTTGTGATGAATCCTTCCCTTCCTCTCGTCCTCCCTCCTCCCGGTACAATGCAGCTCAAGAACGGACAAAAGGCACGGCATTTTCAGGTATAAACTGTAAAAATAAGCACTGAATCATGGCGAGAGAAAAGCGAGGGAGAGAAGAGAAAACACAAGACGTGGATGGCACACACAACGAAGCGAAGCACTGCACAGAACAAAGAGACGAGACGAGAGCGTGATGAAAGAACACATGTAGTAAAGGAAGTAAGAGGAAAGCGAAGAAGAAAAAGTGGCAACAAAAAAGAATAAGAAGAAGAATAAGAAAAGATAAAAACCGTGACGAGATGAAGATAATCAGACAAAAATGACACAATAAACACAAAGAAAGGCAATAAAAGATGAAAAGAAAGGAAACAAAATAAACGAGAGAGAGAAAGAGAAAAAAAAAGAGCAAGAGAGAGAGAGAGAGAGGAAGAGAGACTGACTAGAGATGAAAAGGACTCTAAAAAGCTCTCTTGAAAACTGAAGGTGCAGGACGTTCAGGTGTAAGAGGAGCCTGATGGAGGAACTCAACACAGGTGAGATGCAACACCGATCCTCCTCCTGCACGTGGATAGAAGAGACGAATAAACAGGAGACACAGAGAGAAGGAAGAGACATAGTTGAATAAAAATAATAATAATAATAATAATAGTCAGAAAAAAACAGCCAAGTGGTTAAGACAGTTTCACCTTTACTCCACCTGTCTAAACACCCCACCACAAGCACCTCACATCCCACCATGCACACCAAACACTGTCATATCTATATTAAACAATGTAATACGTGTTTCAATTCGAATAACACAACATTTAGTCAAAGAAATATAAATTCATGAAAAGCGGCATTAATGTTCTAGATAATCACTTCAATCTTTTACAATGCAGTTACTTATAATTACTAGTTACTTTATGGTTACTTTATGGAACGATCGATTGACGGAATAACTGCCTAAATAGTTTCCTTCCACAATATTAACACTAGGATTAAAATACCTTCAATTTCTACAATGTTCATGTAATCAACAACAAGGTAATCTCAAGGTAGGAAATAGAGTAACACACAAGCCTTACGATCGCAAATACTTCACAAAGTAGACAGGAATTGTTAATATTAAGACAGTAAGCTTCAGTCACGTCCAGCCTCACCCTCCATTACCTAACGCAATCTAACGTAACCTAATCCAACCTAACCTAACCTCACCCAAGATCTAGATATACCTGGATCTTAACCTCACCTGTCTCCTAAACACACCTTGACGCGCCTCTCACCTCATAACGACACCTAAAGTTT
>JAXIVD010009506.1:10000-15267 GCA_036785275.1 Cancer borealis | reverse complement strand
GTTCAGTTAGTTATTTAGGTATTATATGTAAGGCTGATTGAAGGGCTGTGGATGAAGGGTTACATGTGGTCTATGGAGTACTGTTTAGGGTCAAGACGATCTCCCAGGCAACCTTAGCGACCACCGAAAGGTTTTGTCCTGTTGTTCTCATTAGGTCGTGTGCGTGTGCGTGTGCGTGGGATAAAAGGAAAGCAGAGGAAAGAGAGATGTAGGAGTATGAAGAACAGATGGAGAAGACAGACAAGGAAAGGGAATAGGAATAGTGGGAGAAGAAACAGGAAGCGGAGCAAGGAAACAAAGGAAGGAGGAGGGAAATTAGTGAAAGGAGATGAGAAGGAAGGAAAGTAAATAGAGAAATAAATGTTTGGGAGAAGAGAAAGGAGGAAAACGATGATGACGGTGAGGCCTGAGAGAGAGAGAGAGAGAGAGAGAGAGAGAGAGAGAGAGAGAGAGAGAGAGAGAGAGAGAGAGAGAGAGAGAGAGAGAGAGAGAGAGAGAGAGAGAGAGAGAGAGAGAGAGAGAGAGAGAGAGAGAGAGAGAGAGAGAGAGAGAGAGAGGAGAGAGAGAGAGAGAAAAAAAAAAGAGAGAGAGAGAGAGAGAGAGAGAGAGAGAGAGAGAGAGAGAGAGAGAGAGAGAGAGAGAGAGAGAGAGAGAGAGAGAGAGAGGAGAGAGAGAGAGAGAGAGAAGTGTGTGTGTATTACCCAGGACGGTTGAATTGTCTGCCAGAGTGGTACAGCTAGTGAACAGAAAACAATATATTGGTCTCCCAGTCGCCCCGGTAAGTGTTTGAGGTTGGGTAGGGGGATGAGCCCTGAACCCTTCCTTAGTACTAGCCGCGGCAATGTGTCATGTGAGTCTGTGATCTGCTTGCCGGCCGTGGTGGGATGGTTTTCTATATTTACAGTCAAGTGGAGTGGCCTGGAGCCCTTAAATTGGCTATCTTTGGGTAGCTTTGGGTAGGAACCTGTACTTAGGGAGTCTGAACACCTGGCAACGCGGCCGCAACAACCACACGCATGCACGGTGAACGGGGAAAATAGAAATACACGGAGCGGGAAGGTTATCTAAGAAAAGAATAATGTGTGAGGGCGTTAGGCCGCTATTACAGTCTGCCTCGTCTGGCTCCCCGCGACTTGGCCCCGGGCTGTGTGTGTGTGTGTGTGTGTGTGTGTGTGTGTGTGTGTGTGTGTGTGTGTGTGTGTGTGTGTGTGTGTGTGTGTGTGTGTGTGTGTGTGTGTGTGCGCCAAGGTACGGGCTCCTCGCTGGCTGCGGGAAGGACGGGTGTGCAGTGCCGCAGGGGAGAAGGGCGTGCGAGGAGTGGTTTTTTATTGTACTTTTATTGCAGTGTCCAGGTTTTTACGGTGTAACTTGATTTTCCGTGAGAATTACAGTTTAATTGTTAGGAGAGAGTTACAGGTTTTTCCCGCCTTAACTTTACAGCTTGTGTGGGGTGTGTATGGGCAACGGGACCTTACCACCGCACCACACACATACTTGCGTCTGTCTGTCTGTCCGTATGTCTTCCCTCCCGCAGCCACCTGTGTGCCCTCGCCTTCATGCATACTTTCCTAATGCACCTGAAGCTACTTACCTGATTCTGATCACCTGCATAAGTCATCAAGTGTTTCGTTGAGTATAATGGCGCCTCTCACTCACTTTGGTGGACGTTACATCTGCTTTATTGCCGCGGGGGGCGTGATTCACCGCTGGGTTCTGCTCGGTGGAGGGGCGTGGGGGGGGTGCACATGTGGGGGGGTGGGAGGAGGGCGCCGTTAGACCCTCCAGTCGTCTGCACCAAATTAGTTTCCTTTTGGTGCTCGCCATTTGCATAGTGACAGGCTTGAGGGCGGGAGGAGGGCGGTGCGGAGGAAGATGAGAGGCGAAGGTGTGATAAGAGTGACAGGTCGGTCTTCAGTGTGCGTTAAACCTTCTAACTTACACACGCATTCATCATTATCATCGTCACCTTCATTTCGGTCATTATTCATCCTCGCTGTGGTGTGTTACGATGAATAGTGTGAAGGAGAAACACATGCAACGGATCACGTGGCACGAACAATGACACCTGTGTTTTATTATTATATTTTTTATTATTATTATTATTTTTATCATTATTATTATTGTCATTGTTGTTTTTATTACATTAATCATCATTGACTTTACAACTATGAAACACGTCAGCACACTCCCTGCTGACCCTTTACAAAACGCAGCACTCACCCGCCAGAATCAAGTCTTCTCTTCCGCCCGTCTTGACACATTTCATATTTCACCCTCCCGGAAAGTTGTCTGGTTCGCGTCCCTGAACACCTGGCGTCGTTGTCACCTATGTGGGAAGCTGTGCCAGGTGTGTTCATGGGATCGTAGTACCTGCAGCCTCGTGGACGTAGTGTATAGCAGCAGAGGGTCGTGGGTGCCGCGTGGGCCTTGGGGTGGGTCAGTGTTCCTCTTGGCTGTTGGGTTGCCGGGTTGACAGAGGCAGGACAGCGGGAGCGGTAGTGGTGGTAGTGGTGGTGTGGTAGGTGTGGTGGGGTATGGAATGAGGGTTTAGTGTGGTGTTGTTAAGCGTGGCTGCATTTTATGAGTGAACCCACATGAAGCAGGTGTGTGGCGTGTTGCAGGAACCACTTGTTGGCCAAACGGGGAACGATTTCTCTTTGGTGTTTGGTGTTTGGTGTTTGGTGTTTGCAGTGAGGGTCGAGGCTGCATCTGTTATCAGCCACACGAGGCCAACGCGATAACCTGCGTGAGGCAAGCGTTACACACGTTAACGCTTGTTATCAATCATCTGTGACCATGTTATTAGCGGGGTGTCTCGAGGAACATTATCTTCTTTATCTCCTTTTGGTGACTCCTTATCGCAGCATCAACGCAGAGTTCGTTTGTTTTTTCTTTTCCAAGGGACTCTTTTCGCCCTTCCCGCCCGTAGCATTGCGTCCCTGGCATCACGGAGCCCCTCGTCCCTGTCATTAGCCGCCAGTGGACCACAGCTGTACTACCGCGTCAAGCTGGTCCGTAAAATAGTGTGTACCGTGGTGACGATTACTGACCCTCACACCCCTGACCACCAGCACCAGACTCACACATATGTACACACACACACACACACACACACACACACGCACATGATCACTAGGTACTGCTACTTCCACGCTCACAACTCATCGTCAAATGGTGAGGACCCGCACCCCTTCCCCTTCAAGGAGGGGAAGGGGGAAGGACAGGACTCGTAAGATGGATTGTTGCCTTACCACCTGGGGAAGCAGCGTTCTGGTGCGATGTTTTTTATTGGAAAAGTTTGAATATTAGATCCATTTGGGGCAGCAGTCATTGCAGTGGTCACATTAATAAGTCACTGGTATTGACATGCACTGCCCTATTGACATTCCTTTACATAATACACGTTGAACCAAGAAACATTCGAGTGTGCGTACAGTCTATGCATTATTCTGATACATTCGTGAGTGTTGGAAGGCGAGTCTTGGGAACAGCGTCACAACACTTGGACGGTAAGGAAGACCTGGATCTGCGTCTCCTCACACGTCCACGTCTTACCAAGGAGACAAAGACAAAGACAAAGAGCCACACCTTGATGGACTCGTGAATCCTTGTCTTTTTTCCCTCAACAGAATCGTCTCAAACACAATGATCCCTTCCCCTCCTCGTAATGGCAGCGGCAGGACACGCAGAGGCTCGGGGTGTCATGTCAGTGGCCGTGTGATGATAAGGTGTGTGGCTAATGGAGTGGTGTGTGGCTAATGGAGTAACGTGAACGTCGGGTTGAGGCGGAGGGATGGTCGTGGGGCTGGTGACTCACGGGACACAAGGATCATTTACCTTCATTCCCCCGAGGACTGCAAGCGTCTGTCTCGTGTCTGTTTGACCTAACGTAACACAATGATTTTCTGTTTTGTTGGTGACGCGTAACAGGTTTTACAATAGAGTGCACAAGCTGACGGAGAGAGGCGGGGCTGCGGGGTATTAACTGACACCTACACGTTCATAGATAACTGAAGTCTGGCGTGTCAATCAAGTCTTGACATCAGTGTTCACATTGTGCTTCATGTTTCTCGTCTGTTTGGTTGGATCATCATGAGTACATAGACTTACTGCAGTCCTTACCATACATAAACGCTGTATGATTATTTGTTGGTGTTATGAGAACGATCACCTCCATGTTCTTGTGGATTTTGACTGTAGATGATGGTGGTGCAGGTCTTTTCTCGCCTGTACAAGTCACTCCATCACTACATTGTTCTCTGCAGCATCAACCACCTTGGATATCTTGTCAATCGTTGGCCTCGTCCGTCACTCCCTCAGCGGCATGTAGGGCATCACCGTCCACCGTCCTGAAGGTGATGTTTTCGTTACTGAGTTAATCTTTAGCCTCTATTTGGCAGGATGGCTTCGCAAACTTGCTGTGTCCGTCAGACCAAAGAGGACGATTTTCCACCACACCTCTGACACCTGTGTGAAACCTTACAAAAAAAATTATCACAATAAAATGAAGAGGCTTGGTCGTATGACAAGTCTCTTCAAAAGTGTGGGTTTGAATCCCAAGGCTGCAACCACTACTGTAAGGCGATGAAACACTGCTTACAGAAAGTCTTTGTTTTATCACAGCAGAGGAAAGAGAGACTTATTTATGTGACAGTCTCCCGAGGATAACACGAGGGAGGACGTGCTTCCAGTTCCAGGCTTTGTCAATGTGTACTGAAGTATCTGCCGGGGACTGAATGCTGCACTGAGGATAAGAAATTCAACGTAAAGCAGCACGACATCAAGTACTGATTCGTATTCTCTTTAACATGTTATTCACGGCTACGTAAATGAAGTTAAAAGCGTTCCTAGCAGTTAGGTAAGTACATACAGTATTATATATGTAGAAGGCACCATGACCTTCCTAACACACCTGACTGCTGACACCTGGAACACACGGGAACAAATGTGTTGTCTGGCAGGTGGTTGACGATGATTAATGGATGCTATTAGTAATGTAAGGGAGACAAAGACCACCACTACTACTAAGTTAGTGTAAAGGAGGCGGGACGAGGAGGGTTGGGCTGGAAGGTGGAGGGTGACAGGTTCTCTTTCCTTCCTACTCACAACTCAACATAAAACAATCTTATTTACATTCATTGTGGAAGTTTATCTCACTCCACTTCAAGATCAGACGGCGATTCC
This sequence comes from Cancer borealis, assembly GCA_036785275.1. Taxonomy (NCBI): domain Eukaryota; kingdom Metazoa; phylum Arthropoda; class Malacostraca; order Decapoda; family Cancridae; genus Cancer; species Cancer borealis. The sequence continues at coordinate 10,083 of JAXIVD010009506.1, read as the reverse complement.
CCTCACTGCAATGTTCTAAAGGGGAAACTCGGGGATTTTTTTTGGGGTTGACGCAGATAGAGACGAAAAGAACTGGAAGGGAA
>JAXIVD010009505.1:12500-15268 GCA_036785275.1 Cancer borealis | reverse complement strand
GTGTGGTTTTCTTTTGAAGGGGACTTTTTGTGTGTGTGTGGTTTTCTTTTTGAAGGGGACTTTTTGTGTGTTCTTTCTTTTTTTTTTTTTTTTTTTTGAAAGAGGGGGGGCGGGGGCGGGGGGGGGCGGGGGGGTCGTTTGTTGGGTGGGTCGCCTTTTGTTGTTAGTTATATGATGGTATTCTTGGTTCATGTGTGTTTTTCCTTTTTTTCCTGTTTTTTTTTTATATTATTTTATACCTGTTTGTATTTGTGTGGGAGGTTGTTTCTGTATGGCCAGGGTGTGTTTGTCTGTCTGTCTGTTTGTCTGTTTGTTTGTCTGTATGTCTGTCTGTCTGTCTATCTGCCCGTCCTTTTGTTGGTCTTACCTCGCCTTTCAACGCCCCCCCAAAAATAAATAAATTAAAAAAAAAACATTCAAATGGTCGTGCGTCATCTTTAAAACCACGTGTGACCTTAGTGGGCCCTAATTAGGCTGTAGTACACCCCTGACCTTACTAGTGGTCATTAGTCATTAGTAGTGGTGTGGGTGAGTAGGCCTCGAGGGTCATTTAGTGGACTCAATGACCTGTCAGATTTATTTTAATGATAACTGGTGTTGGTTTGACTATACCTGCATCCCACCTTTCATTAGTGGTCGGTAGAAATATAGTAGGAAGGATGATGATGATGATGATAATGATAATGATAATAGTGTAAGGGTTAATGTGTCTCTTTCCGTGTGGTCTTTCGTAGTTTGTGTCATTATCATTGTTATTGTTATCATTGTTAGTGTTATTGTATTCTTCCTTGTTCATTATTCTTTCTCCATACAATCATCTTTTCTTCACCTTACACCTCAATAAAACAACAACAACATTCACTCACACCTCAAATCTCACTGTTCATCATTCACAACATTTACTTACATTCCTGATACCTCACACCAGCATGCTCTTCCTATAAACCTTCCGGTCTCCTCTCTACTATATATTTCATCTACCTCACACATACACGCACACGCACACACGTTTATAAGCTATTCTCCTCTCCCCTTCAAGATCTCCCGGTGTGCAGAGACGGACCGCAGACTGTAGCTGTTGCAGAGGGTGAGGATGTGCGTTTAGCTTGCCGAGTGGACGCCCAACCTGATGAAAACCTTCGCTTTACCTGGTTCTTCAATAATACTCTTGATACAGTGGAAGTCGAAGGTCACCGCGTCCAGATCAGAAAGGGTCATAGCTTCTTGGACTATACCCCAAGGCAAGTGTGTGTGTGTGTGTGTGTGTGTGTGTGTGTGTGTGTGTGTGTGTGTGTGTGTGTGTGTGTGTGTGTGTGTGTGTGTGTGTGTGTGTGTGTGTGTGTGTGTGTGTGTGTGTGTGTGTGTGTGTGTGTTATTATTTCATTTGATATTCGTCAGTCTTCTTCTTTTTCTTCATCTTCTTCCTCATTCTACTTCTGCTACGTAATTTTCTACTTTTTTGAATAACTTTTTAGAGAGAAGAGTTTGCAAAGTTGTTTTTTTAAAGGACAACTCTAACTAATTGACGTTATTTTTCTTTCTCTTCTTATTCATTTTATTCATCATCATCATCATCATCATCATAGCTGGTTTAGTTCATCCTGGCGAGTCCTCTTACCAACCAACTTTAAGACCAATTTTCTCGTTTTTTATTTGAATTTAAGGGGAAACTATAACAATTACTCCTCTCAAAGGGTTACTCTCCCAAGGATGTTACTTTGCATTGGGGTGACTGCCCTATATACCCTTCAATAATTGCACTACCAAACCATCCAACACAGGAACTTAGTGTGTCAGTAGCAATTTAGGATATAACTCAGTCTTCCTTCCTATTCTCTCTACCATACTGTAAGGATATAGACAAGTACATGGTAATAATAATAATGGTGGTGTCATTAACTGAGTGGGTTCTAGGGATGATAATGTGGAAGGTTGTGTGGTAAATTGAGATGAATTCAGGTGTGGTGGATGGATGGAGGGAAGGAGGGAAGGAGAGTTGCAAGGAGAGAAATAAATAAAAGTGTGTGTGTGTGTGTGTGTGTGTGGAGGGGAAGAAGCATAAGGGAGACTGACGTTATGGAGAAACATGGGACAGTGCAAGGCAAAGGGGAGAGAAGGAGGAGGAGGGAAAGATGGAGAATAGTAAACATGAATAAAGAGAGAGAGAGAGAGAGAGAGAGAGAGAGAGAGAGAGAGAGAGAGAGAGAGAGAGAGAGAGAGAGAGAGAGAGAGAGAGAGAGAGAGAGAGAGAGAGAGAGAGAGAGAGAGAGAGAGAGAGATGAAAGGAAGAAAACCATTTGAAGGACTTAAAGGTTATGACACTTTTAATCTAGTAGCACACATCAGAGAAGGACAGTTTTTTTCTCTCTCTCTCTCTCTCTCTCTCTCTCTCTCTCTCTCTCTCTCTCTCTCTCTCTCTCTCTCTCTCTCTCTTCGGGTGGCTCATTACTCTACTTTTCCCTCCCGTGGTGCAGGTCAGCAAGGGACTACGGCACACTCTCCTGCTGGGCCACTAACATTGTAGGGACGCAAGCCGACCCCTGCCGCTTCACTGTGGTGGAGGCGGGTGAGTACTGGGTGTGGAGGGGGCTTTTTTCTCTCTCTTTCTCTCTTTTTCTCATTTTTTTCTCCCTCTCTATCTCTTTTTCTCTCTCTCTTCCTCTCTCTTTCTCTCTTTCTTTATCCTAGAATGAGCCTTTTCTAAATAAACTTTGAAAAAAATCTATTACAAAAGTCAGTAAATCCTTAGTTGTGCACTCTGTAATTCC
>JAXIVD010009504.1:7500-15271 GCA_036785275.1 Cancer borealis | reverse complement strand
GTTTAATCTTGCAATAACAGATAACGTAAAACTTTCCTCCCCTTCCCTTCCCCTTCCCCTTCCCTTCCCCTCTTCCCCTTCCCTTTCCCCTCTTCCCCTTCCCCACCATATTTCTTATCTCTCTGTGTTTCCCCTTTTTTTTGTTTCCTTCCTTTCCTCCTTGCATTATATTTTCTCTTTTTCTTCTTCCTCTTTCCATTGTTTTTTTTTCTTTCTCTCTCTCTCAAAGTGTTTGGTGTATTCTCTGTTGCCCAAAAATCATTGCTTCCTGTGGGCTACTTGCTTAACGAATACATAAACTAAATACAAAATTCTGCAATGTATAATTAAAATGTTTCAAATGTTTTCAAATGTTTCTTGTGATTTTTTTTCATTTTTTTCATTTTTTTTTTTTTTTTTTTTATTTCGCGTTCCATTTGCTGTCATTTTCCTCTTTTTTTTCTTCTTCTTCCTCTTTTTATTTTTTTTCTCATTTTCTTCTTTCTCTTCTTTTTTTCATTCACTATTACCTCTTCGATATTTTTTTTTCTTACATCTTCTTCTTCTTCTTCTTCTTCTTCTTCTTCTTCTTCTTCTTCTTCTTCTCCTCCTCCTCCTCCTCCTCCTCCTCCTCCTCCTCCTCCTCCTCCTCTCTTCCTTCTCCTCCTCCTCCTTCTGGGTCAAAAAGTTAGGAGGAAGATGAGTTTTTGGTTGAATTGGGTTGGTATGTATGTCCCAGGATGGATGGGCGGGATGGGCGGGGGCGGGAGGGGAGGGGGGGAGGGGGGTGGCGCGGGGAGGGGGCTTGAAGGGAGGGCGTGGGTAGGGGGTGAGGGGGAGAGGGGGAGAGGGGGGGTTACAGCTGATACCGTGTGTTTTTAATCTTGCTCAGGGAGAGAGAGAGAGAGAGAGAGAGAGAGAGAGAGAGAGAGAGAGAGAGAGAGAGAGAGAGAGAGAGAGAGAGGAGGGCAATAAGAGATGATGTAAAGATAGAAATGCAAAAGGAACAGAAAACCCTAAGATAAAAATGGGTGATAAGAGAAACTAATGGTGGAAGTAAGAGGAGAAAATGGATAAGAGAGATAAGAATCAAGAAGGAGAACTGGAATAAAAAAGGAGAACTAAGCAAGGAGTGGAAAAGTAGAAGTTATTTACGTAGTACAAAGGGAGACAAAATAAATGTAAAGACGATGATAATAACAAAAAAGCGATAATGATCAAAGAAAAAATATTGAATAGAATGATGAATGGAAGGGATAGAAGGAAATATGGAGGGAGGACATTTGAGAGGGACTTAAGGGAGGAGAGAGGAGGATGGGGAGGATAAGGGAGAGTTGAATATATAGAAAAGGAAAACAGGAAGGAAAATAGAAGGTAGAATATGTGGCATAGAAGGAAGGATGACAAGGAAAGGAGAGAGAGAGAGAGAGAGAGAGAGAGAGAGAGAGAGAGAGAGAGAGAGAGAGAGAGAGAGAAGAGAGAGAGAGAGAGAGAGAGAGAAACGATGAAAGAGAATTACGGAAGAGACAGACAGGAAAAATAACCACAAGGAAGAAATTAAACAAAAATAAAAATGAAATGCCAGCACGAGAGGGAAGAGGAAAGGGGGTATTAGTAGGGGAGGGAAGGAGCGCAGAGGGTAGAGGGGACAAAGAAAGGACGGGAGGAAAGGGGGAAGGTGGTGGGGCTGATGGCTTCAAGGCTCGGGAAGAGAGGGAGGGGTAAGGAAACGTGAGAAAACGGAGCCAATGTAGGGGAGACTAAGGAATATTTCAGTCATTTGTTACTTCAAAATAGTGACTTCGTTTATAGTTTACTAGGACCACTATTACTTACTACCAACACTACTTTCGTGCACCCAGTGGACTTCACACTACCTTTAAACTAGTTATTAAATCACACAGCTGCCGTAATCCAAACAATGACCAGCTCAACTGTGCATTGCCACTATCTCCTAACCTATACTCACTTGATTCCACGCAAGACATGCCCACAGCTCGCTTGTTACCGAGCACGAACATACAGCTGACACCACCCGTGCATACTAACCTTTGCAGACACTGCACTCACTAGGCCTCCATCAGATTCGTTATATATATATATATATATATATATATATATATATATATATATATATATATATATATATATATATATATATATATATATGGGCTAAAGTAAAAAATCATTCACAACCAAATAGGACAGAAAGAACACGACATAAATGACTTCATTTCTATACATTTTATTTTTTAATTTGACAATATATATGTAATGTTGCGCGGAAGCACGAACACTTTGAAAAGGAAAGATGATCACACAAGTCAGGTACCGCCAGCTGGCCCTCCTCGCCTCTTGCATATACACATGTATTTTTTTGGTAGCATTTCATAACATATATTACATTTGTATATATAACAAACTCTTTCTTAAAAAAATAAACACGAGGAGACAGGGAAACTTTGTACTCGCTTGAGCCAGCATTCTGAAAGAGCTCCCAAATCAACATTTATTGGTAAATAAATAAATTTAAAAAAATATTGACGAGATCATGAAGCTTCGTTGAGCAATTTCAGAATTCTGGCAGAAAATATTCCGCCGCCAATAACAGGATATGTCCAGTAGACGCCTAGCCTAACACGCCCTCGCCTCACGCCCATAGCTTGATTGGTGAGGCGTGCGCGTGCGGCTGTCAGCTCTGCGTCTGACCCAACACTACATGGAGCGACGCACCTTATCAGTAAAAAGAGGGGAAAATGCATAACACCTTTGATCCATACAGTCATGATTCTTTAAATCTGCATATCCACACAAATTGATAAGAAAAATAGACATTTATAGACTCAAAGTACCCAGGATGATAGCCAGGGACATCAACAGAAGCACTTCGTCAACAAGGGGACCCCAGCGCATGGGTCCCAAGCGTAGGTCACAGCCAAGGAGCGAGCGAGTGCTCCACTGCCACGCACACCGTCTCTACTGTCACTGATATATCCTGTTTTGGCTGATCTTTCCTTTTCATTTTCTTTCAGTCTGGAATTAGTGGCGGGGAGACCATGACTAGCTTCAAGATATGCTCGGGGATAGCACGCCACTCCCGCCTTGCAATAATTTCCAATTGATGCGATAACTCCACCATAACAATATCCAATGCACCAAGCAATTTTCAGCTGCATTGACAAACATCAGCAACTTCACATCATTACACATCACCAAGTTGTGCTCAATTTGAAGGCGGACTGGTATCTGGAAACTAGTGTACGATGGCTATATGGCCAACTTTACCAGAAAATACATGATAAACAGAGAAAACTAATGTTTCAAAAATTACAAACATTAATATCCAAGAGATCAACCTTGGTCATCCCTATGACAGGAGTGTTGGTTGCAAAGGAATGTTCCTTCACCTCAGCAGCAATCGCAGCTTCCGCTTCTTCCTTCCTAGAGGCTGATGGCAGCGACAGCAGGGAGCACCGCAGGCGTGGGCGTCACTCGTGTAGACCTTAACCTAAGTAAAGTCCTGATCACAGATGAGTGAGTGAGAGCGGTACTGGGTAGGGGAGGGGGCTACGCCATAGTGGTGCTGGACACTTCCCCCTCCACGCCCCCAACCTCCACGCACTTGCTGCCCGTCACCTCTTCCACTTCCGATGGCTGTATCTGCGGCTGCTGATGAGACACCACCGTTGCAGACGAGGACGACGGAGGATCTGCAGCTTCGGCACTGTCACATGACACCCCACTGTCAGGTTGGCACTCAGTGACGGGGGCGGCACTGCTTTGGTGAATGACAGTTCCCTCCTTTTTACCTCCTTCCTGCTCGCTGTCGCTTGAAGAATCGCTGCTGCTGCTGCTACTACTACTGCTACTGCTGCCGCTGCTGGAAGACGAGGATGAAGACGATGAGGACCTGGTTCCCGAGAAGCGTCGCAGCGCGAAGTTCTCCTCTCGTAGCCGCCTGTTCTCCACTTCCAGATTGTTAATTTCAGACTGGAAAATCGTAATCTTCTGTGCAGTTTCAGAGTCTACACGAACTTCGCCAGGCCCCACAGCATCATCTTCTTCCTCTTCCTCGTGATGCTGGAAACGGTAGCGGTGACGAGCTCGCACAGCACGTAACTGACGCTCCAGCATGTCCACCTTTTCTTCCAGTGCCAAATACTCCTGCACCAGCTGAGCCTTCGTCATTGTGTCCAGTCGCTCGGCGTGAACGTCTTCGTACGCCATCCAAAACTCCTTCGTCAAGAACTCCTCCTCGTCTTCAGGCGAGGAGTAAAACTGATTAGATTGGTCGTCAGAATCCATACTGAAGGAGGAGTCCCGGTGGCGGCGAGGTCGAGCAACGATGTCAGTATCCTGCAGCAGGTCGTGCTCCTCCATGAGGAACTGGGTGGTGTTGAAGGGCGCCACGGGCTTGGTCCGCAGCCCGCTCCTCCCACAGGGGTTTCGTGGGCGCTTTCTACGGCGGCGGGACTTCTTGCTCTTCTTGCTGGGAGGAGGCGAGTCGCTCTCGCTCTCTGCGGTGCCGCCCGAGGGGCGGCGGGTGCCCCGGTGGGGACCGCACACCACAGGCAGGGCCATAGGGTCCATGGTGGCCAAGGTGCCAGAATCCAGCAGGCTCACAGTAGGTGAGGGAAGAATAACCTCAGCACTCATGTCACGGGTCGAGCGCAACAATCTGTCTTAAGTGTTCGTTGAGTAAGGGTGATATTTGCTTCTTGCGAGTATGTCGCGGGCTGACTCGGGGATACAGAAGCACGGTACAACTCAACACGATCATAGCAGCCGAGTGACTGACTTGGAACGTGCTGCTTCTCTCCACCCTTGCCCTACCGCGCATCCATCGCCCGCAATACAAACTAGTCCCTCATTGGTTTTCTTTTTAATTTCCCTTCATTTAAAAGAGAAGCTTTTTTTTACTTCCTAAAATATATATTAATTATACCTTTGTAAACGTGGATTGGAAATACGACCTAGAAATGCTATACATATATAGATTCATATTGGCGGAGTAGGATGGTGACGTCACACAACTTCCACCCTCAGTGCTGTATCGAGTGAAGAAGCAGCGCGACGCCATATTGTGCCGTGGCATTATGAGTGAGGTTTTACCCTGATATTCGGGAATAAGTGTCAAATAAAATTACTCCAGGCCTATAGTAACGTGTGGAGTGCATCGGGAAACACCATCAGAAGCTGACTTCGCAAGAGGGAAGTGTCATCCCCGCACATGAGCAGCGGTCAGCTGTTGTGGGAGTCAGCCCGGGCACCGCCACACCGCCACACTTGTTTCATTTTTCCCTTCATTCCTCGCGCCGCCACACACGCCACACTCCATCTGCCGAGCCTCGTCGCCGCCGCCCATAATTTTAAGGTTTAAAACTTAAGGATCTGAACTTAGGAGTGTTTTCTTTGTCCGAGGTGTGGTGATCAGTGCGCCTGTGCGGCCGTCACCCTCCCCCGTCCCGTCCTCGAGTCTGTGATATGTCAAGTGTTAGGCACCACCTACCCTCTAATGACCCTACTATCATGACCCCGTACAACAACTAACACCATTAAATTGTAATACACGTGTTCCATAATTTCATTTATTTATTGGAGTATGTTTACATAATATAGGCAGGTAAGGGAGGTTTGTCAGGTTGAGCGGTGCAACATTGTTAACTTTTCCTCTCGTGCAGGATAAGGTTGGTGGTTGTCAAGTTATCCTTCCCTGAATGGTTTTAACCTAATTTCTAGGGAGGGAGCCCGCCGCAACGGGCCCTGAGGTGTTAAGTCACAGCAGTCTGTCACTCAAGATGACATCATCGTGCTCACGTTCACGCTTGTATGAAATGATGTTGAGGCCCACGCAACGCAGCCCGCGCCCTTAGGCCACATCGTATTCCCACGCACGCACTAACATTCAAACCCTTAAAGGTAAACATTTTCACACATACACAACCATAATACCTGTGTCCACATCACACTAGTCAGAAAGATGCAGCTCCACAAGAACCGGATTGAACAAGAATCAGCCACGAACGCACTGGGAAAAAAGATGGGGGGGAGGAGGGGAGGAAGAGAGAGAGAGAGAGCGAGCAGGGCCAACTTATGCCAAACGTGAGGGAACGATTGAGACTTCTGTCCCTACTCTACGACCCACACACGTTCATCCACTCACTCACATACAGCGTAAAGTAAATAAATATATGAATAAGTGAAATATATCATATCCCCCTTTCTGATACTCGCTATTTTTGTTTTCTTTTTTTCATAATTAACATGTTTAGAGTAGACTTGACAACGTCGCTCTGTTCTCTCTGACATTTATGATGTAGTGTTCGAATAAAACAACTCGAGGCTGGGTTTGAAATAAAGTAGAATTTCCATCACGAAAACTTGTAACTGCGATGCGGTTACTTTTTTTTTATTTCCCTTTCTTTGTGGTTACCTGATTTTTCCCTCTCCCTCCTTCCCTCCTTCCCTCCCTCATCCCGTCTCTCAATACATACCTCGGCTCCTCCTCCCTCCCTCCTCCATCCTCCCTTACCAACCAACACTCCATCCCATCATCCCCCCCACGTCCCTCTTACCTCTGTCTCCCCTCTCCCCTCCCACCATCTCTCCTCCGTTCCTCTCATGGGTCTCGCTCCGTCCCTCTACTCCTCTCCTTCCTTCTTTCCTATCTCCCTCTCTTTTTCTTTATGTCTCGCGAACTATAGTCTTTCTTCACTCTTTTCTTTTTCATTCAAGGCGTGTATTGTTTCTCTTCATCCCTGCCTCCTTGCCTTGCCAACCAGTCTCCCCTTTTTAAAACCTTCTACTATTACATACCTCTTCTAATTCCTCCTCACTTCCTCCTCCTCCTCCTCCCTCTCCCTCTCCCTCTCCCTCTCCCTCTCCCTCTCCCTCACCCTCACCCTCACTCTCTCTCTCTCTCTCTCTCTCTCTCTCTCTCTCTCTCTCTCTCTCTCTCTCTCTCTCTCTCTCTCTCTCTCTCTCTCTCTGTTTTTATTCTGATAATCGATCACGTTATCCGGTCTGCTCCATTTCTCCATTCGGCCACTATTATCGCGATATACTGCTCGCTCTCTCCATTCCTCGTTTCCTTTACCTATCTGTTTCCTTATCACCTTCGTCCCACCATGTGAAGAATCGAACTTCCCTTCAGTGTCTATGAAGGTTTCGAGATCTAAACTGTTTTCTTTCCTTCATGACCACTTATGCATGTATGTAGCTAAGTTGTTATAATAGTATGTGCATGCATAAGTATGGGGTGGCGTGAATGTTTTGTGTTTTTTTAAGAATGAAAACGAATGCTTCCTCCTGACTTCACAGAGCGAGAGAAGACAACTTGAAGAGAATTTTTGAGTGCCCCGCCATACCAGCTTTCACTGCGTCATAATATTATATCGAAAGCCTCTAACGTCCGGTAAAATGTCTTAACGTTGTTACGATAATTGTGATCATTAATGGCTTTCTTGTTCCAGTGAGGGAAAGAAAATATGTGTGTCCCCATCCCCAGCATAGATAAATGAGTCAGGCGGTGGTGGTGGATGTGGTCTGCGTTCATGCTTGTTGTAGATAGCTACGCGAGGCCCTCACAGTCATCTTCACGGGTAGACATCTAATGCACTATTCAGAATACTCACCGCTTCTCTAACTTGTGCTGCATAAATCATATATGGTTATGGGTTCCACATATGAATGCTGGAACATCGGCTGGGTATTATGTTGCCCCAAACAGGATAGTGGGCATGTATGGCTACGTTATACTGTGCTAATTCATCCTAAGAAATCAATAAAGTTA
>JAXIVD010009504.1:0-5000 GCA_036785275.1 Cancer borealis | reverse complement strand
TGCACTCCCCAATGATATCTCCCGTACATTCTTACTTGGTATTGCTTAATTTTACTTAAACGTTTATTCCACAAGATAACCCGAAGAAATAAAATGAGAAAAAAAATATTGAGCCACATTCATTTTTTTCTCATTTTATTTCCCATTAGGGTTCATCCTCTGCTGGCAATCAAACGAAATAAGTAAATTAAAGATAATAAGTGTTATGGTTCCCTATGTGTGTGTTGCATGTAGGAACAAAACTAAATGAATACCTGTATATTCATGCATACTCAAATGTGTACTAGTGTGTTGTATGCACATGGCTTCACACGCATGACTAAATTAAACGGATTACATTTAACGCAAGAAAAAAAACTAAAAGGAAATGAAGTGCCAAAGATGCACTGATTAAGCTGCAACACATCACCATTACCAAGATGAAGTGTTATTATTAATGCAAGATTACATCTTTATGAGAAGATGCACTGGTTAAAAACATACTATTAGTAAAGCATCATTTCATTTACCTTCCGAAGACTGCTAATAACCGTCACTGCATTGGTCCCCCGAGTGCACTTGGCAAGCTGTCTCACCACTTTTTCACAGGACCCCCACGTATTGATGGTCCATGAGTGAGGTGGTTGCCATACTACCTGTGAATTAGAATCGAAAACAAATATTTACCTTCCCAAACATTTGAACATTTCTTACGGATCTTCAAAATTATATTAGGCTCTTAAGGAAACTGTGTATCTCATTAACAATAAATAATTATGTCATTCTTCAACCCGTAGACTTTGTTGCACTAGAAAAAAAACATTGACATTGCTGTTAATTGTGCCAAGTATTCAGTGTTATAATATCCATTAGAAGTTATTATAATCAAAACTACATCATATTCTGTATTGTGTATTCTGAAATCTGACTGAACTATTATTGAAAATAAATTATTATACGAATTCATTCTTGCAATTTTTCTTTGATCAGTAACGCCCACCATTGTATTACTACTGCATTAATACTTGCATCTTCGTTCCACTTCAGGTAAAATATTGTGTTTCTTTTGATTACATAACTAGAATTTTTAACAGTGTACATTTTCATCTAAGCTTCATTCCATCCTTCATTATTAAACTGTTATCAGTGTCTCGTAGGTAAGTAAATATACACCTGCCATTCCATTGATCAAGTGACATCTATTATTTTTCACTGAGAAAGTACTTTGGTGAAGACGGTGAACCTCATTCCTATAATTGTTTCTACTGTTCGATTCTATCCACAAAACAATCCACACCACGACTGGTATGGTGCATGCAGCTTAAGAACACTTGGCGTACAAAACCAAAGCTTTCTGGGACACTAGAAACAAAGTGTCCATTCCAAAGGAAGTGTCCATTATAAAAGAACAAAGTGTCCATTCTAAAGGAAGTGTCCATTCCAAAGAGTGTGTCCATTCTAAAGGAAGTGTCCATTCCAAAGGAAGTGTCCATTATAAAGTAAGTGTCCATTCTAAAGGAAATGTCCATTCTAAAGTAAGTGTCCATTCTAAAGGAAGTGTCCAATCTAAAGGAAGTGTCCATTCCAAAGGAAGTGTCCATTATAAAGGAAGTGTCCATTCTAAATAAAGTGTCCATTGTAAAGGAAGTGTCCATTATAAAGTAAGTGCCCATTCCAAAGGAAGTGTCCATTATAAAGGAAGTGTCCATTCTAAAGGAATTGTCCATTCTAAAGAAAGTGTCCATTATAAAGGAAGTGTCCATTCTAAAGAAAGTGTCCATTATAAAGGAAGTGTCCATTCTAAAGAAAGTGTCCATTATAAAGGAAGTGTCCATTCTAAAGAAAGTGTCCATTATAAAGGAAGTATCCATTCTAAAGAAAGTGCCCATTCCAAAGGAAGTGTCCATTATAAAGGAAGTGTCCATTCTAAAGAAAGTGTCCATTCCAAAGGAAGTGTCCATTCTAAAAAAAGTGTCCATTATAAAGTAAGTGCCCATTCCAAAGGAAGTGTCCATTCTAAAGAAAGTGTCCATTCTAAAGAAAGTGTCCATTCTAAAGAAAGTGTCCATTCTAAAGAAAGTGTCCATTCTAAAGAAACTGTCCATTATAAAGAAATAAAGTGTTCATTCTAAAGGAACAAACAATGTCCATTATAAAAGAATAAAATGTCCATTCTAAAGGAACAAACAATGTCCATTATAAAAGAATAAAGTGTTCATTCTAAAGGAACAAACAGTGTCCATTATAAAAGAATAAAGTGTTCATTATAAAGGAACAGTGTTTATTATAAAAGAATAAAGTGTTCATTATAAAGGAACAAACAGTGTTTATTATAAAAGAATAAAATGTTCATTCTAAAAGAACAAACAGTGTTTATTATAAAGGAACAAGGTAACCATTTTAAAGGAACAAACAGTGTCCATTATAAAGTAACGAAGTGTTCATTATAAAGGAACAAGAACTGTTCATACTAAAGAAACGTTGTCTATTATAAAGGAACAAAGTGTTCAATGTACCGGAACAAACAGTGTTCATTATAAAGAAACAGTGTTCATCGTAAAGGAACAAACAAGTGTTTATTCAAAAGAAACAAACATTGTACATTATAAAGAAGCAAACAGTGTCCATTATAAAGGAACAAACATTGATCATTCTAAAGGAACAAACATTGATCATTCTAAAAAAGTGTTCATTCTAAAGGAACAAACAGTATCCTTTATCCTACAACACATCTATTATAATACCAACCTTTTCGCTTTCTGTTGCTTAATTTAAAAAAAAAAAGTAAAAGTAAAAAATTAAATAGAATTTAAAAAAAACCGCGAAATTCTTCACCTCTCACTTCATTATTTCGCGTGGAAATAAAATACTTATAATTTATATTTTAAAAGAATAAATGCACAATAACACACGATTTAAACACGTCTAATAACATACAGTACTGATACCCCCTTAAAACAAAAACAAAGAAAAAATAACATCCTCTATATTAAATAAATCCAATGGTATATATCTCTAACTATAATTAAAGAACCGTATGTCAGATTAATAATGACCTTGAGTATAATAATTAGTAAGGGTTCTGATCACCTAACGATCAGCTTATAATTACAGGGCATTTTTCTGTCGTCTTTCCGAAAATACGGGTGACGTGAGAGAGAGAGAGAGAGAGAGAGAGAGAGAGAGAGAGAGAGTGAGAGAGAGAGAGAGAGAGAGAGAGAGAGAGAGAGAGAGAGAGAGAGAGAGAGAGAGAGAGAGAGAGAGAGAGAGAGCAGGCAAACTTTCAAGCAACAAAGCACAGCACACAAACAGGTCATGGGGAGTGTGGGGGATGGGGGATGGGGATGGGAGAGAGGGGATGGGAGGGGTGGTGGGTGGGAGGGAGGGGATGGGAGGGGGGAAGCCTTGGCCAACACAGCAGTACTGACACTCGCTCGCCCTCCACCACACCATCACCACACACCACACACCATCTCCACCACCACCACCACCACCACACACCACCACCACCACACACCACACACCATCTCCACCACACACCACCTCCACAACTCACCACCACCACAACTCACCACCACTAGCACACACCACCACACACCACCACCACCACCACTACAACTCACCACCAACAACAACCACCATTACCCTGATTGCCTTGAGAGGGCTTCTCCACCACACACACACACACATTTTTTTTCTTCTCTCACACACTCTCTCTCTCTCTCTCTCTCTCTCTCTCTCTCTCTCTCTCTCTCTCTCTCTCTCTCTCTCTCTCTCTCTCTCTCTCTCTCTGATACTTGCTATTTTATTTTATATTTCTTGCATTTTTTTTTCTTTTTCTCTCTTTCCTTTCTTGGATTTTTAATTCTTATGTGTTATATTTTGTGGCAATTTTTTTTTATTCTCTCTCTCTCTCTCTCTCTCTCTCTCTCTCTCTCTCTCTCTCTCTCTCTCTCTCTCTCTCTCTCTCTCTCTCTCTCTCTCTCTCTCTCTCTCTCTCTCTCTCTCTCTCTCTCTCTCTCTCTCTCTCTCTCTCTCTCTCTCTCTCCAGACACGTATATTATTTCCTCTCAATTTGGTTCGTATGTATATTCTATTTTCCTAAACTTCCGATGTTAAATGCCAACACTTCTTCCATGACCTCTACATAAGGTCACACACACACACACACACACACACACACACACACACACACACACACACACACACACACACACACACACACCCACCCACCCACACACACACACACACACACACACACACACAGATGGTTGCTCCCTATCCAGTTCATGATTGACAAAATTAAGGCGAAGAATCAAATGATAAGATTGAGAGTGATACACAATTTCTACATAACCTGATAACCGGAAAATCGCCTCAAATAGAAGAAATAACCGCTTACAAGATTGAACTAATGCTAATACAGAGGAGGATGGATGTGAGGCAGGGAATAGAACCAGACGAAATGGCTAGATCAATAAGAATAAATGAATAAATCAAGAAAGAAAGAATTGCAGATTGATTGGCTGAACCACTTTGTGACATCATCGAAACCTCACTCAAAGATATACGGAAAAGTGGAGGTGATTTGGGAAGGCGAATATATACATTGATATACATTGGAGGAGATTGTGAAAACCCTTTAAACTAGTGGTATTCCTGTATCCTTTACTAATAAATGTATACGATTGAAAAAATTACCACATACGATAGGAAAAATTACCACAATGATATGGTCACGATTTTCTTTTAATAACGAAGATAATAACATGAAAGCATTTTTGATCCAGAGAAAGTTTTCTGTGTTTATCATAAATGTGTTTTATTTATATAGTAAAGTGATAGATGATATACGAGAGAGAGAGAGAGAGAGAGAGAGAGAGAGAGAGAGAGAGAGAGAGAGAGAGAGAGAGAGAGAGAGAGAGAGAGAGAGAGAGAGAGAGAGAGAGAGAGAGAGAGAGACTGGAATGACTTGTGTAACTGGATCTAAGAAATAAATTTGATAAGGTGCTTCCACAAGG
>JAXIVD010009503.1:5000-15272 GCA_036785275.1 Cancer borealis | reverse complement strand
GTCACAGGTGTGTAAGCATGTGATTACCTGCGAAGAGGAGGAGGAGGAGGAGGAGGAGGAGGAGGAGGAGGAGGAGGAGGAGGAGGAGGAGGAGGAGGAGAGGAGGTGGAGGAGGGAGGAGGAGAGGAGGAGGAGGAGAGGAGGAGGAGGAATTAAGGTAGTGGAGGGGGATATAGGAGACGGAAGGGGAGAGAAAAAAAATAGGTGAGTGGGTGTTTAGGTGAGGGGAGAGGAAGGGGGATTAATGAGGGGGAGAAGAGGGGAGGAGAGGGGAGGAAAGGGGAGGAGAGGGATGAGTGGGGAGGAATGGAATGGAGTATAAATGTAATGAAAGATAGAAGAGAAGGAAGGAAGGAAAGAGAAAGAGAAAGAGAGAAGAGAGAAGTGACAGTGAAGTACCCATAAATGATAAGGTTGATGACACACACACACACACACCACACACACACACACACACACACACACACACACACACACCAGGAAGCTAGTCAGCAGGCAAACAAACAGAGAGGGCACCCACTACCCACCTTTTCACAACACCCCTCCACACACACACACACACACATACATACACACACACACACACACCATCCACTTACCACTTCCCCGCCCACTACCAGGATCAGTTCCACTCTACATCCACACACTCATCCACCACCCATCCATCCATCCATCCATCCGCCACGCCCACCAGGTGAAGTTATAAATGTGTGAAGGAGTTAATATAAAAATGTAAAGTAAATATAGACTGGGTGTTATCTCCTCTCTCTCTCTCTCTCTCTCTCTCCCCTCTCTCTCCTCTCTCTCTCTCTCTCTCTCTCCTCTCTCTCTCTCTCTCTCTCTCTCTCTCTCTCTCTACTGGTCAGGTAAGGGTAAGGTGTGGTTTAGTTCAATGACATGCAGATTTCAGCAATGACAAAAGCACGCACGCACCCATATTCTCTCTCTCTCTCTCTCTCTCTCTCTCTCTCTCTCTCTCTCTCTCTCTCTCTCTCTCTCTCTCTCTCTCTCTCTCTCTCTCTCTCTCTCCCTCCTTCATTATTCTTCTCTTCTTTTCTCCAATAAATCTATCTAGTCATCCTTTTCTTCCTTCCTTCCGTTCTTCTTTCTTATTCTCTTCATTATCTTTCACATATATTCCTTTTCACATATTTTAGTTTTTTTTTTTTTTCTTATTTCCTTTCTTTATTAATTTTATGTGTTCCTTTTTTTCATTTTCTCCTTATTCTCTTTTTTTTTTGGTTTTATATTTTTTGTGTCCATCTTCCTTTCCCTTTTGTTTTTGTCTACTTCCCTTTCTCTTCCTCTTTCTCCTCCATTCTCCTTCTCCCCTATTCTTTCCCTCCATCTCTATCTCCCTCCTTTCTCCATTTCACTATTCTCTCTCTCATCCCTCCCTCTCTCTTCCTCTCTTCTCCACTTTTAACTTTTCACTATTCTATCTCCACACATCCACTCTCTCTCTCTCTCCTCCCTCACCTTCCCTTGGCCCCCTCTGACCCCCTGACCCCTTGCCCCCCCTGCTCACCTCTGGCCCCCCTACCCACCCTCCTGCTCAATCTCACACCTACCCCTTTAGGCTCCTGACATTCGACCTTTGACCTGCGAACTCAAAGGTCATGCCACGCAAGTACGCTAAGGTACAGGTCAGGTATATATATGCATACAGGTAAGCATGTATACAGGTGATTATGTATACAGGTAATTATGTATACAGTAAATTATGTATACAGGTAAACATGTATACAGGTAATTATGTATACAGGTAACTATGTATACACCTGGCTAATTGAAATACTTACATAAGAAGTATACATATGATACATACGGTGGTGGTGGTGGCGATGGTGGTGGAGTATAGTGTATATATAGTGTAGTGGAATATTAAAGTGGATGATATAGAAAATGTGGATGAATATAGATGAGAGAGAGAGAGAGAGAGAGAGAGAGAGAGAGAGAGAGAGAGAGAGAGAGAGAGAGAGAGAGAGAGAGAGAGAGAGAGAGAGAGAGCGCGCCACCACCACCACCATCACCATCCACTCACTCAACCATAAAACAAAACAACAACCACACTAATACAATAACCTCACCTCACAGGACACACACACACACACACACACACACACACACACACACACACGTCATTACAGGTAAGACAACAGGTAGCATTCATTAACACAGCTAATCTACAACCACCATAACAATAATAATAATAACAATAATAATAATATAAAAAAAATTCTTAGCTACATATAATCTCCCTCTTCCTCTTCCCTTCCTCCTCCTCTTCTAGGAATCAGATGAGTGGTTTGGTTGGGTCAGAATGAGATGAGATGGATAGTGAGGAGGGAGGGAGGGAGGGAGGGAGGGAGGGAGGGAGGAAAAAACGGGAAAGAGGAGACGGACCGAGATAGGAAGGGAGGAAGGGAGGAAGGGAGGGAGGGGATAAAGGGGGGAGGAGGGTGAGGAATGTGTACTGAAGAAACACTGTGGAAAGAGGAAGGTGAGTGAGGCCTTAAGAATTAGTGAATGAAAGGAGGAAGGGAAGGCGAGAAGTATGCTAATGAAGGAAGGGAAAGGAAGAATGTGATGAATGAGGAATAAGATGAATGAATGACTAGTTTACACACTCATACACTCATACACTCACACACTCAATGAATGAATGAATGAATAGCTCAATGAATGGAATGAATGAATGAATGATTAGCGTAGTCAATGATTCGCTGACTCACTTAATGAATGAATGAATGAATGAATGAATGAATAAATGATGAAAGGATGCGACTGTATGTGAATGGCCTGACTGGAGGAAGACAAGGATTAAAAAAGGATGGCACAGGAGGAGGAGGAGGAGGAGGAGGAGGAGGAGGAGGAGGAGGAGGAGGAGGAGGAGGAGGAGGAGGAGGAGGAAGAGGAAAAAAGGAGAAAATAAAATAGCTGAGTAATGGTTCAATAAAAAGTAAGAAGAGAATGAGAAGGAAAATACTAAGAAAAAATAATGACATCACCATCATCATCATCATCATCATCATCAGTAGTAGTAGTGGTAGTAGTAGTTGTAGTAGTAGTAGTAGTAGTAGTAGTAGTAGTAGTGATGATTGTGGTAGTGGTGAGTGGGTGGTTGGATGAATTGAGGAGGAGGAGGAGGAGGAGGAGGAGGAGGAGGAGGAGGAGGAGGAGGAGGAGGAGGAGGAGGAGGAGGAGGAGGAGGGACTAACAGACAGACATTGCAGGGAGGAAGGAGGAAGGGCAAAATGGAGACAGGAGGGAGGGAGGGAGGGTAGGAGGGATGGAGGGAGGAAGAGGAGGGAGTGGGGGGGAGGGGAGAGGTGAGGATCCGTGTCTCAAGGTCGCTCCTCCCCCTTCCTGCCCCCCCCACACACCCTTCACCCCCTCCCCATCCCCCCTTAGAGTACTCACCCGTGCACATAGAAACATGGAACGCGTAGTATGTACCCAGAAACGCACACAAACACGCACACAGGCACATACATACACATACAGCCTCTCTCTCTCTCTCTCTCTCTCTCTCTCTCTCTGAGTTTAATTAACATGATGTGCCAGCCGGCCTTGGTGTGTGTGTGTGTGTGTGTGTGTGTGTGTGTGTGTGTGTGTGTGTGTGTGTGTGTGTTCATTCCATCGCGTCACGTAATGCACATCACGCAAATCCCTTTTAACAAACACACACACACACACACACACACATACACACACACACACACACACACACACACACACACACACACACACACACACACACACACACACACACACCAAACACAAAAAGAGAAAATGAGAGAACAAACAAGGAAAACAGACATAATAATAGTAGTAGTAACAGTAGTAATAATAGTAGTACTTAACAAACAAACAAACAAACAAACAAACAGTATATACTTACATCCCGGCATGTCTGAGGGTGAAACTTCATAGCCTGAGGAGAGAGAAAGAGAAAATAAATAACAATAATAATAACAATAATAATAATAATAATAATAATAATAATAATAATAATAATAATAATAATCAACATCATTTTCCTTCCTTGTAGCACCTCAAGGTTATATTCCTACTTGTAGATGATGATGATAATAATAATAATAATAATAATAGCAATAACAATGATAATAATAATAAGTAATAATAATAATAATAAGTAATACAGGTAATCCAGGTATTGCCCTAAAGCTAATTGCACAGGTGAGGACCTTATATACACATACACACACACACTCACACCCACACACACACACACACACACACACACACACACACACATACACACACACACAAAGCACCGTACTGTAATACCCTATTCATTCCTATGTATAAAAAGGTCATACATACAACACCCATTACACTTTCATGAATAACACAACACATGACCTAACGCTAAGGGAACAGCTGTCTAGTATACATAGTCAGTACACTACACAATTGACTGTATATATGTATGCATTGAATATAATAAAAAGAGCGTGTTTGGGAATAATATAAAGCTAAACAGAATGGAGAGTAAAGGTGTGTGTGTGTGTGTGTGTGTGTGTGTGTGTGTGTGTGTGTGTGTGTGTGTGTGTGTGTTCTGAGGGCACCATCGCATCGCCACACAGGAATCAATGCTCTTGTATACCTTAAGAATGATGAAGGAGGGAGTACAGTGGGGAGGGGGGAGGGGGAGGGGCAGACACGTGTTTAAGCTATGCACACACACACACACACACACACACACACACACACACTACTATATACTACTACTACAACTTGCAAGGAGGAAAAAATATAAGGAAAATAATGTACAAGAGAAGGGGGATGAGAGGTGATAGGAAGTCACAACACACACCTACACCACCGCCTCATTAGCACCTACCTGTACGTGTCTACCTGGTCCTCACACACTCTCCTAACGAGACCCAACAGCTTACCACATACAGATAGATAGAGATAGATAAATAGAAAGAGAGGTGGTAGATTAATGTTCTTAATTTTAGTCTCTCCCTCTCTATCCATGAGTCACCCCATAAGACACGCATGGCCGCACCCGTTTTCTCTAGTTCACCTGCCGCTCCCCTCCCCTCACCCCCAAACCACCACCATCGCCGCCAGCAACACCACCATCACTACCACCAGAGCCAGCCAGCCAGCAGTGACACAGCACAACAGCACGCTACATACAGACAGGCCACGTTAACACCGGCGTAAGTGCTGTTAAATGTACGTAGATTTACACCACAACACAGCGGTGGTGGTGGTGGTGGTGGTGGAACAGGTATTCAAAACGTGCTTACAGAATATATAATAATAGCGATAGTATTATCTTTTACATTATTTATAGCATTATTATACATCACCAGGAGGGATACAAAAGTTACAGCAGGATAAGAAAAAAAATAAATACAGTACGGTATAATAATCATGACATACATACATACACGTACATACTATATATATACGAGTCTAACTATTAATATACCGTACACAGGCCGAGCTAGTGTTCATATTGTTCCACGTAGGTACTCTTGATGGTGAGGAAGAGTGTCGGCGGGTCACAGCCAGACCTTTCACCCCGTGCCTACTCAAGGTCAGAGATGAGCTGGTGGGTCCATCTGGCTAGTCCTCTTAACGATGTCTTTGTGAAACACGTCAAGTCAGTTCTGAGCAGCCAGCCACCTTCAACTACAAGTACAGCGAGTTGCAGTAGAAACAGTGGACGTGGACACTGGCTACTCAATAATTCCTGCTTCACCTCCCGGCTGGCTACAGAAGGAATATTTGCTCCACAGAGTATTTTTTGTGTGAGTGTGAGCTTGGTGGTCTGTTTTATAACGAACGTCACTCCCTCTAGGCAGGACTTCCTTGCCCCGCTGTGTGTCTAGCAAACAAACTCGTTGCAGCCCGGGATCACCTTTCACCTCTTCGAAAAATTGTATAAAAAAAAAAAAAAAAAAAAAAAAAAAAAAAAAAAAAAAAAAAAAAAAAAAAAAAAAAAAATCTATATTCTAACTATATCATAAATCTTCACTGTACCTTATATTCTTAAATGCTTCATGTGACAGATCAATTTGCAGAGTCCTCATACAACTACAACTACTACTACTACGTAAGCCTTGTGTACGTGACCTAACAATTCTTCTCTGCCCTGCCCTGCCCTGCCCTGCCTGTCATCCTCTCCCGCCACACTATTATCACCATCAATGCACTACACACCTAATCTGCATGCTGTCACCTGCAACACACCTCCACCTCCTCCTCCACCTCCCCTTCCTCCTCCTCCTCCCAAGGGTAGTCATTCTGCAGTTACATACTTAATGCGCACGTCTCGGCCTACTTGTTAATTTGTTTGTTTACTGTAGGAGTGTAGTAATGTTATTGGTTGTCACTGGAGTTAACTGCCTTGTTGTCTCCTTGTTTGGTACTGGTTATACATAGCACGTCAAGGCCTATCCGACCCTAAGCCTACAGCAGGTGTGTGGTAATTAGTGTTCCAGGTACCATTTTGTAGTTACTGATAAACTATGGGATGCTCTAACTCTCTCTCTCTCTCTCTCTCTCTCTCTCTCTCTCTCTCTCTCTCTCTCTCTCTCTCTCTCTCTCTCTCTCTCTCTCTCTCTCTCCTACACAGGTGATCAAATTACATAGACCCAGAAGACACCTGTGTAATGCAAAGTTCCTATAGATGGCTTAATTGGTGCCATCATTACCACTACTAAACCACCTCATCATCATCATCAATTACTGCTACCTGTATAGTCTGCTCAGGTAAATCTCAATGGATATACCTGTTCCCTTTCTTCCCCACCACTACACACACACACACACACACACACACACACACACACACACACACACACACACACACACACACACACACGCCACCCATACCAATCAGTGACGTATAAGCGCGTCACCCATTAGAGATGCATACAAATTCATCCGTCACAACCGCTTGCCTGTCATCCATCCCTTACTCATTGTTATTACCTACTCGTCACCTGTTACAATACTCATCCCCTATTACCCATTACTCACCCTTATCACACCTACTAATGACATGATAAAGGTATGTTACACTCACCTATTACTATTACAGTCATCTATGCCCCCCAAAGTATATCATCTAAATACTTTCATTAGTTACAGTATCACGTCCCAGGTAAAGGAGTGATACTTAATAATAACAGGTAAGCATATTTAAAGAGCAGGTAAGTTATAGGTAAAGGGTTCAATAAATGAGTCCACACATCAGATTAGCTAATATACAAATTAATGTTAATATACAATGATTAGGTAGTATATACATGATAAATACACATCAGTTATAACTCTAAGTGTGTATATATATATAAAAAAATTAATTAAACTCACATTCCTTATAAATTTCTCAACCCAGTACAGGTAATTAAAGGTGAACACCGTCTTATATAATTTTAATCTTTATCGTAATTGTTCCATAACCATTACTAGCTAGTTTATCCCACCGTGGGGCATCATTTATATAATTACACCTTATACTAAGAAGCGTAGGCGTACTGTACACTAAAGACGAAGTGAATAGAAGAAAAATGCGTAGTAATGAAGTGATCTGGTAAAGAGAGTAAAGAAAAAAGTGTACAAAGCCTTCTCAGTATTGGCTTAGAAGTGACTTGCTGGTTGGCTGGCTGTCTTATGTAAGGTGATGTTATGTGTCAAAGGATGGTGGAGAGGAGAGGAGAGGAGAGGAGAGGAGAGGAGAGGAGAGGAGAGGAGAGGAGAGGAGAGAGGAGGAAAGACATACAGGGAAGAGAAGTAAAGGGAAGAAAAGTACCTTGTATATGATTATTTTCTCTCCATCCATACATACACACCGACGATAAAACACACACACACACACACACACACACACACACACACACACACACACACACACACACACACACACACACTCTATATATAAAACGTGCATCAATATAACTCCATAAAGACTCAACAATTACCCAGAATTCTCCTTTTTTAGACTACCTTTGCTACATACAGGTTGAATGATTTAATTGAGTGTCAGTCGGCTCAGGTGTGTGGGCGTGTGTGTGTGTGTGTGTGTGTGTGTGTGTGGGCGTTAGACAGGTGAGTGTGTGAATAGGTTACGTGGGTGAGATGAGATGCAAGAATAGCAAGTGATGGATGATGATGATGATGATGATGATGATGATGATGATGATGATGATGATGATGATGATGATAATAGTGTGGAAGAGACTGATCGATATTCATGTGTAGATAAGTAATAGTAAAAATGTGGATAAGATTATAAATAGAATGTAGTGATACTTCAATGTGGAAGACCTATGTGGAAAACGAAGTGGATATCTTATAGTATAAATATAAACCTAATGTGGATGAGATATATATATATAAAAAAAATATATGGATAGGCTGTGAAAACTATTATACACCCCTTAGCCGAACATGGATAAGGAGAGGCAGGTAGGGGGCAGGGTGAGGCAGGGTGAGGCAGGCAGGTAGGGGTAGAGGTGGGTTAATCAGCACAGGTAGGACAGGTACGGGCGTGGGCGGGTTTAGGTGTGGCACGTGCTGGCTGACTGGCTGGCTGGCTGGCTGACCTTCTACTCTCCATCTCTATTCCTTTCATTTAATCTATCTATCCTTTGTCTATTCATCCACATTCATTATTATTTTTTATACCTTATTACCGTATTATTATTTTAGTAATTTATTGAGGAAGAGTCAATTAGGTTATGTGTGTTAAGCGAGATAATGAGTTGAATTTATTATTGTTACATAGAGAGGAGTTACTAAGGGTGTGCAGCTGACAGGTGTGTGTGTGTGTGTGTGTGTGTGTGTGTGTGTGTGTGTGTGTGTGTGTGTGTGTGTGTGTGTGTGTGTGTGTGTGTGTGTGTGTGTCTCGATTGATGTAACAACGGATCTTCTGCATGTGTGTGTGTGTGTGTGTGTGTGTGTGTGTGTGTGTGTGTGTTCGGCCAGGGTCTTGATGATCACGTGCTGGACTCGTGATCGCTAGCCATTACCTTCCCGGAGATTGCTTAAAGCTCATTATAACTCGACCTATGGGTGTGACTGTGACCTTTACGCACACACTCACACACACACACACACACACACACACACACACACACACACAAGGAGGACATCATTGAAAACTTAACACCCTGAGCGGGCCGCGAACCTGAGTCTGCCAAAACACAAACAAGAAGATTACCACTAAGCAAGCAAGCAAGCAAGCAAGCAAGGGAGTGGTGTGTATGTGTGTGTGTGTGTGTGTGTGTGTGTGTGTGTGTGTGTGTGTGTGTGTGTGTGTGTGTGTGTGTGTGTGTGTGCTGTTACCACTCACGGCAGCTGTCTGGGTATGAAGGTTGCGCTGGTGGTGGTGGTGGTGAGTCTTTGTTTGGTTGTTTGTCTGTTTCATTCATTACGCAGTGTGTGGTGGTGCTAGGACACCTCGCTCTCAACTGACTTACTGCTCACTCACTGACTTACTGACTCACTGAATTAATACCCTGACTGACTTAATGCGTGACTTGACAATGATTACACTTGACTCACCAAACTTGTGACTTATATGTGACTGATTGCGTTACTTGACTGATTTATTGCGTTACTTGACCGTACTGCGTAATACTCATGTGACGACGGACGTGAATCTACGCACAGAGACGGCGGTGGCGGTGGTGACCATGAGGAGGTGGTGGTAGTGATAGTGGTGGTGGTGGTGGTGACACAGTGCAGGGAAGAGGAGGAAGATAAAGAGGAAAGGAATGACGGTAGTAGTAGTGGTAGTAGTAGTAGTAGTAGTAGTAGTAGTAGTAGTAGTAGTAGTAGTGGTGGTAGCCCTGCTTAAGGAATGATGATGATAAAGGTGGTGGTTGAGCTGGTAACCCCAGGCAGGTGGTAATAGTGGTAGTGGTGATGGTGGTAGCGAGGCAATGGTGGTGGTGGTGGTGGTGGTGGTGGTGGTGGTGGTGGTGGTGGTGGTAGCACTGGGCAGGGAGTGGTGGTGGAGGTGGTAGTAGTAGTGGTGGTGATGGTGGTGGCAACACTGAGTAAAGAGTAGTGGTAGTGGTAGTGGTAGTGGTAGTGGTAGTGGTAGTGGTGATGGTAGTGGTAGTGATGGTGGTAGGCTTGGCTGGGCAGGTGGTGGCGCTAAGCCTAGAGCCAGTGTAGTCAAGGCCAGGAGGAGTGGGAGGAAGAGGGAAGAGGAGGAGTGGAGTGGTGAGGAGAGGGGAGGATAAGAGGAGGGGGGGGGCAGGGAAGGGGAGT
>JAXIVD010009502.1:0-10000 GCA_036785275.1 Cancer borealis | reverse complement strand
GCAGACCAATAAACTCTCCCCCGCCATTAAGAGTAGGGTTCCCCAAGACGCCTGAAAGTGGACGACGTAGAGGGTGGAAATGAAGGTCTGTTCCTCCTGCTGGGTCGTGTTCTAGGGCTGTTATCATACCCCCTGCATCATGTCCCCCTCCTCCTTCTCCTCTTCTCCCTCCCCTTCATCGACGCCTTTTTCGACTGATGACAGTGTGATGCTTGTCTCGACACAAGTTCACTGGCCACGGAGCGCGTGTTTAATTGTCAGCTAATTGAAGCGTAAGGGTAATTATCTCAAGTATAATTTAGGAGGCGGGACGGTGATTCGGCCGGTTGGGCAGAGGCGCTGCAAAAACAATGATCATCCGCCGTGACCGCCACCGCAAGAACCAGCTACTTACATTTAATAAAACCGACCGTGTGTCAGGTAGAATCACGTTACAGGATCCAGGCGGCAGGAGGCATAGGGACCACCACCACCACCACCACCACCACGACCCTATCCTACAAACCTACCCAACCACATTATCCCTAGCCTTCTATCCTACATCTGATACCCACACTCACCTGCACCATCCCCCTCCACATCACACACACACACACACACACACACACACACACACCCACCCACCCACCCACCCACCCACCCACCCACCCACCCACGCACGCACGCACGCACGCACGCACGCACGCACGCACGCACGCACGCACACACACACACACACACACACACACACACACACACACACACACACACACACACACACACACACACACACACACACACACACACACACACACACACACACACACACACACACACACACACACACACACACACACACACACACACACACACACACACACACACACACACACACACACACACACACACACACACACACACACACTCTCTCTCTCTCTCTCTCTTACCCTCCCTCTCCTTCGCCCCAAATATCTACACTACGTCTGACTCTGGACATGGCTTCCTCGGGATTCCTTCATCCTTCACGATCCTGCACTAACATCGAGGTAAGCTGAGCCAGGCGAGGGGGTGACGGTACATACCTAAGCTGAATGTACAACTCGACTTAAGCTGACCTAAGCCGACGCGCCAGATAAACGATAATCAGACTATTTATCCGGCAACACTGTGGGTGAAGTGGTTATTATTTTCTAAAAAGCCGGAAAAAAATAGTAAACCGTTGCACACACACACACACACACACACGCGCACACACACACACACACACACACACACACACACACACACACACACACACACACACACACACACACACACACACACACACACACACACACACACACACACACACACGCACACACACAGACAGAACGCGAGCGAGGTATTTCTTGGACGCGAAGGTTAAATAAAGCAAAGTGATTTTAAGTCCAAGTTAAAGTACAACCTTTTTTTGGGGGGTTCCTTTTTTCCTCCCTTTGTAAGCTTTCACTGCTGCGTAAGGTAGAGTCAAACGTAACATTTCTGAGACCAGTTACAACGCCACCCAACGGAGAAATTACCGCGCTACTAAAACCTTACTGAACCCCCCTTCCCTTCCCCGTGCACTCTCCCCCCAGCAGGGCCAAGGTGACCCACGACAGGTGAAGGTACGGAGGGCGGGGTGGGGCGGGGAGGGGCGGGGCGGCTCTGTGGCTCCCCTCATGACAAAAGACCCGCCACTCTACACTAAATCTTCAGTAAAAAATTTAAGTAGCAACAATCGGAACTCATAAGCCGTCATACCGCATTTCATTAACGTTCGTTCACTCTTTACTTTCTTAAAAACTTCCACTGTTACAGTTTCTTTTTTTTTACTTTTATTACAGAGTGGTATTTTTTAATGATACACAAGCTCCATAAATGTTCTGGTTGTTCCTTCATGCGTTTAAAAATGACGTCACAGCCTGACTCAGAAACGGATGAAGGCAAAAGCAAGCATCAGAGCCTGAGGCACGCCGCTGAGGGCCCGCCAGCACCGACCACTGTTCAGGTAGCCTCAAGTTATTCCCACGAGATAGAAATAATTACAAAGGAGAATCACTTCCAATTAACACTGTTTGGAATATAAAGGTAGCTCACCTTTCACTAGTTATTTGTACTGTAATTAAACATTTTTTTGTGATAAGACAAGTTGGGTCTATTTGTGGCTCCTGTGGTCAGAGGAAACTGTTGCAGAGGTGTGGAAGGTATGCAAGGCAGCGAGTGTTAACCCTTTCAGCACCTGGATGAGAAACACAGACAACACAATCGTGGTTTGTATATCTTCAATGATAACGTTAAAATGATAAAATCTAGAGCTTGTTTTTATTAGTTGTCCCATAAAAACGGTGGACAAGACCAGTTATATATATTTTTTTCCTCCTGTCTAATTAGAAAGTGTGGGAATGAGCAACACGATGTATTTTTAGGATGATAATTGCGAGTAAATACTATATAGTAAACCGAAGGAGTTATGAATAAAAAAAAGAAAAGGGAATCAGTAATAAACAGAATTATGGAAGTCTCGGTAGTGTTGTGTGCAGACTGAGTGAGGTTGGGCGGCCATTACTTGCTCCTCATCATAAGTATATCATTTCCACAGCCAGACTCCCAACTAGTCCCTGCCACTGCTTCCCGCTGGCCTGACGTGCTTGCAGCTTCCTCCTCCTTCCACGGCCAGTCACATCAGCTGCACCATTTCACTTTGCTGAGCTTGAACGCGTCCGCCATGCTAATTATCCCTTTGTGGAAGTTTCTGCTCAGCTAAATTAAACAACTTTGTAAAACTGATTATACCTCAGGTAGCTGCGAGGAGAGAAATAGCGTGGCAATGTGACCTGAGGCGTCCAATGTAATTTTAGATCCAGCACCGCCCTTCAGGAGGTCTAAATGTTACCTGAAACTCTCTTATAAGCAGCCCAGGGCGAGGCTCCTTCTTATTAAATTGAAGTGATTCCAGCTGAAGCGTAACAAATATACATGTAATGGAAGAAGACTTACTGACGTAGAAGCCCTGCCAATACTAGGGTTCAGGCGCCCTCAGGAGCCTAGGAAGGTGAAAGAACCATGTTTTGGACGTAGGTGAGAGAACAGAGTATCCTGATCAGGTGTCAGGACCATGAGAGTCCTGTTGTGGCCGCTGTTATGGCAACACTGAGTGACCTGTGAAGGCGTCAGGATTGCCATTGGAGTCAGCTAAGGAGCAGCACAGAACCTGGCAGACAAGTGTGAAGACAGTGGTGAATGGAGGTGTGGTGCAAGCTGAAGTTATAATTGCCGGTAATTGGAGACTGTTTGATGACGGTGCTGAAGGTGTGGCGGCCGGTGCTTGGTGGATGGCCAGAGGGAGGGGCGGGGCAGAAGGCGAGGAGGGATGGGCGGTGGGCGTCCAGGCATCACCTGTACAAATTCCTGCCTCGACTTTCTACTCGCCGCTGCAGGTGATAAGCCTCAAGCCTTCCCGAAAATCGCCACCAATGCAGTTTGTAATTGGCAGAGTAGATAATAAAATTAATAATCAACATTAAAGAGAAAGAAATATGTATCAATAAATGAATTTATGAAGCGTTGTTGGTCAAGCTTCCCTGTACATTGAAGTACATTGTTCTTCCATTATCATTACTTTGTCCATTACATCCTTGGTTATCACAAGAATTCACTTAACTTATGCATGAATGGCTTTCTAATTCTATCTTTACGCAAAACAATTACTAACTTTTGTCACATGATAAGGTAGGCATTTATTTATCTTGCACATACAAACAAACACAAAAACAAAAGAAAAACCTCCAAAACTTGTTGGTTTCTGGATTTGCCTCAAGTGTGAGATATATTTATAAGGCTGCAAGAATATCCTGTCTTGACGCAGACTAATACAACAACACGGAACTTGGAATTTCAGGGAATTTACTGTATGACAGTCTGCAAGGAAAGTGTTGTGTTTGGTGGGAATGATGGAGAGAGGGCGTGGCACAAAGAGGGAGGGAGGGAGGGAGGGAGGGAGGAAAAGGGAAGAGAGAAGCAGACATGTTGCCAGGAGGAAGGGAGGGGCTAAGTGTCAGAAGGAAGTGGAGGATGAGGTGTTGGAGGAAGGAAAGAAGGATAGGAGGGAAGCGAGGGAACAGTATCTAACGTTCACCTGAAGTCACTCAAACAACTGGACACAGCCTCGACCACTCGTTCCTTGAGATCTTAGTCATCTGTTGCAGAAGCACTAGTCGTCATTGCCTCCATAATGTACTTGAGGCCCTTTACACATTGCATTATCCTCCACCGCCTTCAGACTACCTTATCATGATCACTCTCACGGGAGTATGAACAGGTCTTGTCAAACATTGCATATGTAGTTTTGTTCCCCGAAACCAACACGTCACTAAGACTCCGGGTGGCAGGCAGGCTGTGTGGGGCAGAACATGTCGTCTTCCCAAACACAATTATGTATGTCAAAGGCTGATCCTCACACCACCGACATCAGCCTAATGCTATGGCCGGTGGCTTCCCAAGACCACCCCGGACTACCACCAACTAGGACACACGTGTTACTATCATGTTCATAGCATTCTATAAGATATCATTAACGAACACTAATTCAATGATGAAGAAATGTTAGTCAGAAGCTTCATGTTTTTACTAATTCTTTTTATCAGTGAAAACACAGTCATTATACAACATTCCTGAGGTAGATTGGTGGTGGTGGTGGGCGGCGAGGAGAGTGGCGGTGCTTGCAGGCTCTCAGTAAAGAACATCAATATAACTGGTAAACAATTGGCACAATGAGCCGATGGTGGTGGCCAAGCCGATCTGATACCAAATGACTATAACAATTTAACAATTTAACCGGAGTCAGATGTGATCATGACTCTCCCACCTGAGAATGAACACTAAGGCTTCACGCAGCGCCAGGGATCGGCATACGGTTGAGAATCCTCTTATACTGCCACGTGCAGCCGCCGCCTCTCGTACACGGGGCAGGAAGGCTCCTCTCAACAGGCTGCTTCGGCGGTCAACTTGGCTTTACTTTTTACTCGGATGCAAAGCGTAATTATACATTCTAAGCATCAGGGAATACGGTGCGTTTAGTCTAGTTATCGTCTCTAATCATGGTTATCTCGCAATGATGATATCCTCTGGAGGAGAAAATTTCTTTCTCTTAATTCTGATCAACTGCCACCACGGGCAGGTGCACCGTGGAACAGCGACACACCTGCACACCTGCTGTCATTAGCCTTTCCTGCCCCGCCAGTCTAAGTACTTTTATTTTCTAAGAAGACAAATACATCACTAACAAGAGAGCACAATAGAGGGTCTTTGCTGCCTTCGTCGGAGTATAAACAGGTAAGACTTGCAAACAAAGACGTTCTGAGTTCCAATCTAGGGTCGTTTGGAGACAATTTGGTTTTGTCTCTTCGACGCTGTAGCCCATGTTCACCTGGCAGAAAATAGCGGGACGTATGCCGAGGAGTTTTGACCTTGTAGTCCCGGCGGGAGCAGAGGACTGGGGATACTGCCCTCCAGTGTGTGTGTGTGTGTGTGTGTGTGTGTGTGTGTGTGTGTGTGTGTGTGTGTGTGTGTGTGTGTGTGTGTGTGTGTGTGTGTGTGTGTGTGTGTGTGTGTGTGTGCATAACAGAAACATTAACAAAGTAAACAATGACTATGACAATCAGTGCAGGGCGAGGGAGTTCAGGTGAGTTAGCCGGTGTGCCAGGGTCGCCTGCCTACCTGAAGATTAACATTCGCAGAAACAGTTAAAAATTCTCCTCCAGCGCTGCCAGTATGTATGTAAATATGTATGTATGTATGTATGTGTGTGTGTGTGTGTACTACGTTGTGGTGTGGTTTGGTCTGCTTTGCTTTGGTTGATGTTCTGCGAGGTGTATAATGTAATGCTATACGTCGTGGTTGTGGCCATATGCTGTGTGGTGCTGTGTAGTGTTGTGCGCCTATGTGTGAAGTCATTAATTTCATGATATTGTTGTAATGATTGTATGCAGCCTCAACACCACAACATTACAGGGTGTGTGACGGTCAGACAGGCGTGCGAGGTGAACAAATTCCTCAGCAACGAGGCAGGAGTCATGGGCGAGGTGCACTGCCAGGCATTTGCACTGGCAAGTTATCTTAAGTGGCAGTGTTGGTGTTACCGTTGGTGGTGGTTGTGTTGCGTGATGGCGGAGGATTAGTGTGGTTAGTGCGTGTAGTTGGCGGTGGTGGTGGAGTAAGTGGCAGGGGTGGTACGAGGGGTGGCGAG
The DNA here is from genome assembly GCA_036785275.1 of Cancer borealis. Taxonomy (NCBI): domain Eukaryota; kingdom Metazoa; phylum Arthropoda; class Malacostraca; order Decapoda; family Cancridae; genus Cancer; species Cancer borealis. Next base: position 3,756 of record JAXIVD010009502.1, on the reverse strand, counting down.
GAACAGTTCCATGAAGGATGACTGACGGAGAGACGGAGAGACGGGTCGACGGCAGACGGAGAAGCAGCCCTGGTGGTGGTGGTGGTGGTGGTGGTGGTGGTGGTGGTGGTGGTGGTGGTGGTGGTGGTGGTGGTGGTGTGTGTGGGGCGTGGGTGGTGACGTGTAAATGACCTAGAAACCCACGACTGACAATCTAGTGCACTATAAATTAATAAATAAAACTGTACCAGGAAATGCATATGAAAATCACTGATGTACGGGTACACACACACACACACACACACACACACACACACACACACACACACACACACACACACACACACACACACACACACACACACACACACACACACACACACACATATCCCTCCCCGCACACACACACTCGCACACCCTCCCACACAGGTAAATGGTTAAAATTTGACAGTAACTTGCTGTCTTGCGGTGTAGTGGTTGGTTGACAGACAGCTTTAGAGACCACAATTCCGTATCCGCTTTCACATTTTTTCCTCTCTATAACTTCACAAATAATTACTAGACAGTCAGCGCGCCGGCGAGGTGAACGAAGAAAAAGCGCTCTTAAATTATTTTTTTCCACATGATGAGGGAAAAAAAATGAGTGCAGGTAATACTTCTTTGATTTACTCGTACTTTGACCTGCGGTGTCCTCTAGGTGTTCCAGATACGCGTTTTCGGAACAAGAAATTGACAGAAAACCCTAAAATAAGAATGAGGTTGAGCTGTGTCGGTAACGTTGCTCGATTTCACCTAAAATTGGATTTCGTAAGAGTTATAAAATACACACAGACACACAGTCACACACACACACACACACACACACACACACACACACACACACACACACACACACACACACACACACACACACACACATACACATACACATACACACACACACACACACACACGTACACACACACACACGTACACACACACACACACACACACACACACACACACACACACACACACACACACACACACACACACACACACACACACACACACACACACACACACACACGTACACACACACACACACACACACACACACACACACACACACACACACACACACACACATACACACACACACACACACACAGTAATAGACACATCAACCCCTCCACTTGATAATCATAACATGCACGAAAAGAACTTCAACAAACTGCCCATTTTAACGATAAAGCTCGCTTCGCCCTGATAGCTAAGGAGGAACTAACTAAATGACTCCTAATAACAAAGCCAGAAGTGTTCAAAAGTGGTGTGCATTCTCGTGGCTCCGTCCCGCACTGCCTCTTTGGGTCCTTTACTGGCAATCTCCACCGCTAAACGACCTCATAACGAACGCCTTCTGCTTCACTCTAGTGGCTGCGTCTCTTCCTCCTCTTCGTCCTCCATTCCCAAGGCCTGCTTTTTTATTTATTTTTATGTCTCCGTTTTTACTAGTTTTTTCTTCAATTTTTTATATTTTTGCAATTCTACGTCTCGTCTTCTCTGTTCTATTCTTCCCTGTTTTTTTTTTAGTAAAGAATGGAGAGAATACGGTTTTCTTATGAGAGAGAGAGAGAGGAGAGAGAGAGAGAGAGAGAGAGAGAGAGAGAGAGAGAGAGAGAGAGAGAGAGAGAGAGAGAGAGAGAGAGAGAGAGAGAGAGAGAGAGAGAGAGAGAGAGAGAGAGAGAGAGCATAGTCCACTCGTCTATCCACCTGCTTATCACAAGAACACCAGCCAACTGAGAACCCCTCGTGTCACTCGCACCAATTCTCTCTCAACTACCTAGTATCGCTTTTCTAATCTCTTCTTTTTTTACTCATCTCTTCCACCTCCTCTACCTCCATCACCTCCTCCTCCTCCTTACTCGTAGTGGGCATTAGAGAGCAGGAAAGTGAGTCTCTCTCGCCCAGGTTAATTAAAGAGTGGTGTCGATGATATCAGGTGTAGAAAAAAAGTGAGCCCGTACCTGTGTGTATGCTACTTGGGTGATATGGAGGTGCCTCGGACGGGATTTTGATGTCTGATCTTTTCTTTCTTTCTTTCTTTCTTTCTTTTCTCTCTCTCTCTCTCTCTCTCTCTCTCTCCTCTCTCTCTTCTCTCTCTCCTCTCTCTCTCTCTCTCTCTCTCTCTCTCTCTCTCTCTCTCTCTCTCTCTCTCTCTCTCTCTCTCTCTCTCTCTCCCCCCTCCCTCCTCTCTCTCAGAATAATAAGAACATTCAACATAAGAAAATAAGGCGGCTGCAAAAGGCCAGTTCACCTACATAAGGCAGCTCCTGTGCGCCTAACACTTACCATCTGTTTTCTTCATCCATTGAAATGTCTAACCTTTTCTTAGAAGTATTTACTGTCCCAGCACTTACCACATGCTTGCTGAATTTATTCCACTTCTCTACTATCATATTAGTGATCCAATTTTTACCTATCTCTTTCCTGAATCTGAACTTGTCTAGCTTGAAACCATTTGTTCGTGTTCTAACTTTCTCTTTGACTATGAAAACTTTATTTATGTTCCCTTTGTTGAAACCCTTGACCCAGCTAAACACTTCTATCAGATCTCCCATCACCCTACGTCTGTCTAAAGAGTATAGGTTGAAGTGTTTTAATCTATATTTGTAAGTTAAATTCCTTATACCCTGACTCATTTTAGTCATTCTTCTTGATACTGCTTCTAGCTTATCTATATCCATTCTATAGCACGGAGACCAGAACTGCACAACATAATCTAAATGAGGCCTAACTAAAGCTAAGTAAAGTCTTAGTATTACATCTGCTGATCTATTACTTACGCTCCTGGTGATAAAGCCCAGTACCCTGTTAGCTCTGTTCCTGACACAAATACACTGCTCTCTAAGTCTCAGGTCCTGACTTATCAACAGCCCTAAGTCTTTTTTCCGAATTCGATTTACCTATATTTACTCCGTCTTGGGTATATCTATTTCCTGTGTCTTGTTAATATTAAAATCCATCTGCCATTTGACCGCCTACTCGTGCATTCTGTTTGGCTCACCCTGTAATACCATAACTTCTCGATCCAAACTGATTTGTCTATCTATCTTAGTGTCATTCGCAAATTTACTAATGTTGCTATTAATCCCAGAATCCAAATAATTTATATAAATTATGAAAAGTAACGGGCTATGTGCGGATATTCATCTCCTCCTCCTCCTCCTCCTCCTATATCCCTCGCATGCCACGTCTATCTTGCCTCACTCGATTCACCCTACACGCTCCTTTCATCACTAACCAAAATGGTTATAATATTTCACTATCGTCCACCTTCGCCTTGGGTCAGCCTGCCTCTCTCTCCCTTACTCTTCATCTCGTGTGATCTGCATCACCCTTAGACTTCTTTCTCTGTGCTGCTTCTACTCCCCATCATCATCATCATCATCATCATCATCATCATCATCATCATCATCATCATCTCCTTTCACACATGTCATTTCATTCCTTAATCCTTCTTGTTTCCCTTTACATTTTTCCCTTCCATATTTCCATCTTAATTACCTGTTTTATCACTCCCCTTTCACTTCCTTCCTTTTATCAATCCTCATCTCCAGTTCGGTTTTCTTTTGATTCCTGCCTTGCCTCACCCCTGTCATCCCAGCCATCCTTCACCCACGTTTCTTCATCCTATCCCCGCCTCTCCCGGTGCTCTCAATCCCGCGTGACGCCAGAAGGGGCTGAGCGTCCCCTCGCCCCGGCTTTACCAAGGAGGCAATCAGCTGAGCCACACAC